>CAJHQQ010003156.1:0-49745 GCA_905132885.1 Moricandia moricandioides | reverse complement strand
CGTTAGGTTTTTTCTTTCGCTGGTTACGTCTTTCACTGATCGTGAATAGCAAATTTGATTACGTCTTTCGCTTAGAAAAACCATTTATTGCTCTGAACTGTTGTATATGAAATAAATTGTTAATTATAAATGTCTGGTGCTCCTTATAAGTTACGAATATGACAACACAAAAAAAGACAAACTCATGACTGAAACGAATTTAAAGTAGCACAAAGAACATTCTTAGGATTGAAATCATGCTTAAATATTGTTAGGAGTAAATACTTTCACTTTTTGTCTGCACTTTCTCTGAACTTGTATTAATGAGCTTGCCGTTTGCCTCAATTTATAGAGAAACAGACGCATGAACATTCTCTCTTTTCCCCCATACAATTTTTAACATTCTCTCTTTTCCCCCATACAATTTTTTTGTTCACTGACAAGATCTTTTTTATGATTCTCCTTTTTACATGAAGCTGTTCGTGTCAGATATCCTAAGGCCCTCATTTGCCGGCCAGCCCTTGGGCCAAGCCAAGGAAGCAGTCGCTTCCAGCCTTTTTATTATAAAGATATTTTTAGCCACAATTTTCTTAAGTTCTTCTTTAGGCTAGTGGTAAAATCTAAAAGTTATAGTCTTTCTTTGTGTAACCAAGGTTCAAAACTCCACAAAAGCAGCCATTTTTTTAAATTTGCTTCTAGCCATACATTTCTTGGGACCGGCTTGGCAGTTTCAAATAACTTGGTGAGAAGAATAAATCCTAGGCTAATCATTATGCAATACCCAATCATATTTAAACCGCCTCTTAGCAACTAACATATATTATCGCCTACATTAATGTGTATCCTAAACGATAGCAAGTCATTTTTGCCGTTTCGTCTCTACGGAAGCCCACATAATTTCTGGTTTGGGTAGTTTACTAATTAAAGCATTCTTTGTAGATTATGGCCAATTCACTCTTTTCAGAAATTAAGATCCAATTAAAAAGAAAACAAAAAAAAACTTCAAAGACACGAGAGAGCATAAGGACTGTCCAAGATGGAAAAAAACACACCTTATATACACATTCTCCTCTACTAGTAAATCTTCCCATGTCAAAGAAGAAGATAAATTGTTTTTATACACCAAATCATATGATTCTCACTTTCACTAACACAAACCACAAATCACACCAATCAAATTACCAAACATCTCGAAAAAAAAACTGAGAATAAAGATCTTAAAACCCTTTTGCATCATCTTGTACTCTTCAGAATCAAACTTACTTATTTGGGTTCTTTCCTTTTTTTTTCTTGGTGGTTTTAAAAGATCTTCCATCACCTTAATCTGACGACAATGCAAGATATATCATCTTTGCTGTCTCTTCTCAGTGCTTCGGTTGTTAGTTCTTTTGCTGCTTTCAAAGGATCTTTGAATCTTCTCGCGATATCAATCGCCTCTTGGTTAGCCATCACCTATATAGTACCAATTGAACAGATAAAACCATAAAGAATCAAAACCAGTCATCAAAAAAAGAAAACACCATTTTATTTACCTTCCATAGACCGTCGCTAGCAAGAACAAGAACATCAGTGTGAACATCTATGGATGAATCTTTAACGTCAGGATCTGACCGTAGATGTGTTTTGAGGCTTTTGTCTCCAAAAGCACGGGAAACTGCAAGCTGCCCGTTAACCCGAGGGACATCTCCTAAAAGAAAAACATTCTTTTAGGATCTTGAAGTGATGTGTGTGTGTGTTATTGTTATCATCTAATAAGAGTAACCTGGCATGTTTGATACAAAGCCTCCTTTATCCTCGATGCTCAATCTTTCAGTGTGGGGCTCGTGATCTATAGTCATCTGTATTGCCTGACCACCTTGTGACAGAACTGCTCGGGAATCACCCACATTTGCCACCCATAAACGTCTTCCATTCAGCAGAATAGCGGTTACAGCGGTTGAGCCGCCACGCCCGAGGTCAGAATGTGACAAAATGGCTTGGTCTGTCTTCTCATAGGCAGCTATTATAGCTCTCTGAGGATCATACCAAAACTGATCCTGAACACACACGGAGACACAGAGGTTTAAATCATTTTTAGAAAAAAAAGAGAGAGTAACAAAGACAGAGCTTGTAGCTGTGACTAAAATGTTGCTGACCTCTTTGAGAATATTGGAGAACAAATGCTTCTGTAGATAAGCAGGAACAGCTTCACCTAAGTGACCATCGTAAATAGCAAACAAACCGAGCTCCTTACCATCTATTTTCGTGAATTTGGAGACGTAGTAATCCTCCATTGGATGATTAGCTTTCCCTTTCACTAAGCTATATCCAAATTTAATCTCGCCATCGCTGTTTTTCCCTTTCCCAGAACTTGTTGATGCCCTCCCAGCCACGAGCTATGCAGTTTCACAAACACATTAACACCAACTTTGACTTTTAACACATTAACCCAAAATATTGATTCGATTTCGATCAAATATTATACTTTTTGGAAGAAGTAATTTAACAAGTCAATTATATCACAAGTCGTATCTGTGAAGAATATTAGTAGAACAAGGCATAAAGGAAAGAGAAAACAAGATATGAGATTTGAGTTTGCATACATCGTCGTCTGAAGAACCGAAGCAACACAACCTCGCCATGAGAAGCAGATGGCTGATTTAAAACCAACCACCTTTCAACTTAATAGTTCCTCAAGACCTAGCAAGATTTAAGTTCTTTTTTCTTCTTTTTTTCGTTGATTTAAGAACTAAATTTTTTTGTCTGTTTGCTTTCTCCTTTTTTCTTTTTTGTCTTTTAATGTTATTTCCTTAATAAAAATCATCTCTTTCCGTGTATTTGGGCTTCACTAGTTGACTTTTCTTGCCGTGTCTTAAAAGCAGAGTCTGTGGTTTTTCTTTTCTTCCCTTTTTTTTTTCTTCCGTTTGTTGAGTTGTACAACATTATTGATTACTATATAATCTTAATCTGATATTTTTTTTAATCTTAATCTGATTTTGTCTCTGCCAAGCGTGCCAAGAAACGAAATATCCGATGTATATTGAAATATGAGTGATTTACATTGATAGAAAGTTTTTGACTTTTCTTTTAGTTATTGGACAGTTTATTATACAGAGGCAGTTTTAAGTGAAAATACCTAAGTCGCTCTTAGAAAAATATGAACCGTAGTTTGCTTTGTTGGGTTATGGTTTAGCTTTGTTGGGTTATGGTTTGGCTTTGTTGTTGAAATTTAAAATTTAAAAAAATGTATTTAGTTACGTACTCGAGGTAACTTATACAACAGATTTAACTTTTTTTTCTTTTGTTTCCTGGTTACCCAAAAACGGAGGAGAAGAAGTGAGAGAGGAGGTAGGCGGTTCGAGTCGAGTTGTTAACGGCAGACTGTTGGGTTACCTGCGAGATATGACGAGTAGGAAAAAAGGGCTGGGAAGGAGGTATCGGAAGGTTCGTGTTTATTTACCCTTTGCCATTGTCTCACCGTCGTATCCCCGAATCATAAAGTTAATCGGAGTTTTTTATTTGTTTTGCAGAGACGGGACCAGCTAGTGTCTTCAAGGAGAGGCTCCCAACGAGGCTTTTTTCGACTGGCCGATTTCCTTATCGACGGCTGAATATTTATTCGACGGTGGATTTGCTTCTCTTTGTTAGGGATGTCTTGGAAGGGTCCGCTGAGTGGGATCATTTGCTTGGGTCTTGTTTTGGGAAGCTATTTCACTTGCATGCGCGGAGATATGCGATGTCTGGAAAGCTTGGTCATGCGATGCTTGTCAGGCAGTTGGTGACGAAGAAAACGTTCGAGATTTGGCCAATATTTGGGAATAATCCCTTTAGGTTTTCGTAGGTGGAGTTTGGCGCAATGACTGGCATGCCTTGTGGTGAGTTCGAGGAAGGTTATGACAATGAGTATCAACACCTCCGATAGAGGAGAACTGAAACGTGATGGTTTCAGATTTGGTTGATATGGTTGCAGGAGATTTGGAGATGCCTGGGTGGCGTAGGCTGAAACTATGTTTGATTATAATTGTAGATGGAGTATTGGTGGCGACGATAGAGAAACCAAAGCATACACTCAAATATGTAAGCTTGTGGAGAGTCTGAAATTTTTCTTTGCATTCCATTGGGCAAGGAATCATTCCTTTGGACTTTAAGCACAATGAAGCCTAGGCCAATAGTGCTTGACAAGTGTGAAGATCTAGAAGAGGTTTTTTGCGAACGTTTTGGGCAAGAGACAACAAAGATGGTTGGTTTTCCTTTGGCACTTCAGCTGGTGGTCTATGAGTGTATTCTGGGTTTTCTTGTTCGCTTTGTTGGTGACACCACTGTAGAGCTCATGAAGTTTAGAGGATCAAAACTGTCTAAGCACGTGGGTCTTAACATACTGGATATCCCGAACGTCGAACACGATCTGGGGTAAGTGTTACGTTTAGTTTCCTTTTTGTGTGAATATTTGTATATTGTGGCTTAGTGGTGTTCAACATGTGTACACTGTGGCTGAGTGGTGTTCAATATGTGTACATTGTGGTGGATATGTGTACATTGTGGCTTAGTGGTGTTCAGTATGTGTACGTTGCGGTGAGTTCAATATGTGGTGAATATGTGTACACTATGGCTTAGTGGTTTTAAATATCTGTGCATTGCTAAGTGGATATGTGATGTGGTTGTGTAAAGATGTACTTGTACACATGGATAAGTGTACATACACTACTAAAGTGTACATTGATGTAACTTTTATTATGCACTCTCAAAGTAACCATATAAGCTATTTTTTACTCTCTCAAATAAGAGGTTCAATTGTAGTATTTAGGGATCGAATCCACATGGAGTGTGGGCACACAATAGACTACAGATGTTTAGATTAAGCTAGGTAAACAATTTATTAAAGAAGCAATAGTAGACAATAAGTAGGTGATTGGCTTGATAACACTAAGATGAAATAGCTAGGTCTAAGGATTTATCAATCAACATATTCAAAAACACAAATCAAGGATGTTAAGGGTTTTATAGATCAAATCCATCTCTCGCATGCAATTACTAATCAGATGCCTAAGTTTTATGTTCAAGCTCTCGCATGCAAACAAGGATTGAGCGTCGATCAATACCAATGCTTGGGTATCGATCGATCCTACCTTAGACAAGCATTAACACACATATATATGATGTTCAACTGGATCCTAGACCAACTCTCGTATGCGGCTAGATATCTAATCTACACAGGGCTCGGGTTCCGTTAATTAATTGCACTCTCGTGCCTTTCAGTTGTCCTATGATTCTAGGTTCAATCAATCAGTCACACTCTCGTGTTATTCCACTACTCTAGATCCTAGTATTACAAGCCACCCTGGTGTAGATATCTATAGATAACCTAGCAATCCTATGACTATCAGTTTGACATTAAGAACATGAAATCCCTAAACCTAACAAGATGATTACTCAGACATGAAAGCAATGACACAAATCATAGTCTCAATAAGTAATAGTTATAGAAATAAATATGAAACCAAAAGAGTTCCAATCAATCTCCTGAAAGAGAATTTATTTTCTCTCTAAAACTTAGACAGTGAATAAAATAAAGCTTGCTTAGCGTAGCCGTCAACAATGGCTCAGAAAACATATAAATAGGGTTTTAGGTCGTCCATGGGATTCGGGTAATTTATGGTAGCTTCTGGGCTTAAGTCGGCCATAAAACAAGTCGGTCTTGTATTCTGGGAACACTGTCGATCGACACCAAGGATGTGCCGTCAAATCGACACTCATTCATCTCTCGACAGCTTCCTCTCGCGAGGCAGACATACAACTCTCCAGTAAAACATGAATAACATTGGCTGTAGGATCCTGGTTGAACTCAAACCGGTGATATTGGAAAGCTAACTAAAAACTCTATTTTGTTTCAAAATATGAGCTCAATCTCATCGTAGGAATGTCTCCATCCATAGTTAAACATCTAACGCGTCTGCGTGGCTATGCATCTCTAAAAGCTCCAGAATCATCAAAGTTCTCCATAACGTACCTGAACCTGAAAATACTCTAAGACATACTCACAAAAAATATAATAGACTCTAAATAGGGCTGATATCATAGTCTGAAAGTGGTAAATATCATGCCATATCAACTCCCCCAGACTTATCTTTTTGCTTATCCTCAAGCAAAACAAGGCAACATGTGAAAGAGGTTTGAAAAGCGGAGACTCACATAACATCTAAGAATATTTATCACCCTACTTTGTTGCAAACGTATACTATCAAGTCAATCACAGAAAATTTATATACCCTATCCGAGTATAACACTCAATTTCATTCTACCAACAACTTAGCAAATACTACTCTGACTCACCCCTCTACTGATTTCAATTGTGTATGCTTTACCTTGGGAATATCGATCAAATGACACATGGACTCTTACCCCTGCAAGTATCTGAGTACACATGTAGACTTCTCTGATACCTTTCATCTCTCTCTTCTCATTTCTCTCAGTCAATGTCTCCATTCTTTTGAGGGTGACTGAGATATTTGACAGGCTTCCATGAATCAAGCGCTAAGGGTTTTTGCCACCAGATCATGTTCACTTCTTTTTGACCTTTATCTCTTTCTAGAATCATATGAATCAAGCTTTAATGGTTGTAGCCACCAAATCTTGTTCGACTCCTTTTTTAATCTGAAGGGGAGAGAGAGGGGAATCATAAGCATACAAACTTTTACCTTCCATACTTGCAGAAGAAATCCAATCCAGTGTATACCAAGTCCCAAAGCAAGCTAATAATGTCAAGATTAGTGCTGGAAATCAGCTTCGATTCCTTCAAACTTTATGAGCAAATGTGAAAGTGGCAAGATGATCCACTTTGGTATCTCTAGTAATCTCTGCAAACGACCTTCTAAGAATGGTGCTAAAGTGTGGTTAGTCAATAATAAATCTTGATAATAGTCTCCTTCTTGACTCAATAAAACTTTTTGAAAAACTTATATATATATATATATATATATAGTAAATAAGACTAAAAAAATCAGATTGCATCAGCGAACCTCCCCCATACTTAAATTACACTGTTCCCAGCGTAATTCGTCCCGGATTGGTTAGGAAAAACTAAATCATAAGTAAATAGCTTAAGAGAGAAACTCGATACTATACTCTGTAAAAGAGTATCGATCGATGTCAAGATGTTGATGTCAACCTATGGTCTTGTTCCATGGTCGATCGATGTTGATTCTTCAAAATGGATCGATGGTACACCTGTAAGTTTCTACTCCTTTCCTTTTTTAGAATAAGTATAGAAAAAAATAGAACACAATATCAATCAACCTCCCCCAGACTTAAACAACACTATCACCAGGGCTATACAGTCTGAAATTGGTGAAGAAAATAAATCATAAGGACCAAATTTAACAAGGAAAAACGATATACCTGCTTGCTGATGGTGACCGTCGATCGACACAGTTAAGTGGCGCTCGATCGTTACTAGGGTTACTCTGTCGATCGGTAGTGATCAAGTGTCGGTCGATGCTCTGTGTAGACTATTTTCCTCATTTTTTTTTGTTTTTTTTTGATAACGTGCAATAATAAAATAAAATAAATTAAACTAATATAGTCAAAAACTAATTAAAAACTTACTAAACAGTGGGTTGCCTCCCACTCAGCGCTTGGTTATAGTCATTAGTTTGACGTTTTGAAACTCTGAATTCAGTTCAAATGAAATTGAGAACTTGCTCTAGAACATCTCTCAGTGTCCCTCTTCCTCATTTTGTTGATGTTGTTGATAAAAGCTTTTGTAGAAGCTTCCCCTTTGTCTTTCAGCTCTGGATCATATAGCACACTAACCTTGGTAAAAGACTATAGACCTCCTATGCAGTGCACTCTATACTCAACACTTCTATTATGACACCGTGAATGAAGCGGTGACAAGAAATCTACATCTACTTTCTTTTTATTTTTCTTCTTCTTGGCACTTTCCCCAGACTTAGACTTGTCAATCACGGGTTGCTCTAAAATATGGAGAGTGTCGATCGATGCTATTAGGCGAGTGTCGATCGACGTTGATGCTGGTTCTATGGTTTCGCGGTTTGAATCAGATGAAGGTGTTGGATCTTTAGACGGTTGTATCCATGAAATAAACCCCTCACTTTTGGTATTTCCCACACGATCGTAGAAGACATTTTCATCAATATTAGTAAGGCACATCTTATTCTTCTTGAGATCAAAAACTGCCTCAACTGTAGCCATAAAGGCTTTTCCAAAAAGAAGAACATATTCTCGACCTGATTTGATTCCCAAAACATGAAAGTCCACAGGGACAGTGCATTCCCCTATCTTTATTTTAACATTCTTGATCATGCCTGCTGAGTTCACCTTGGAGTTATCCACGAAGGTGAAACTATCTTGAGAAGGTTTTACCTTTAATCCTAACAGTTTGGCAGTGTCTTTGTCCATGATGTTGACTACAGATCCAATATCACAGAGGGCATATGGAAAATTGGTGTCATGTATACAGCAGGTAATCAAAAACTTCCCAGGATCTTGTTCTTTCTTCAGTGTCTTCTTGGATTGCCGCCTGACCATATTAAACAGCAGATCAATGTCTTTATATGTCTCCTTGCTCTCTCTGAAGAAATTACCAAGTCTGTACTGGTATCCTTAGGGACCCTCTTCACTCTCTTTTGAAATCCATCAAGTTCAGCCTTGTTAGCTTCTCTACTGAGGTGTTTGGGAACATAGGGTTCTCTAGATTTCACTCTCTTCTTTGGACTTCTTTCTTTCGTTGCCTGCTTGTCCATGACAGATTCATGTTCGTCCAGCTTGTGTCAATTGATATATGGTGTGTATCATCGATCAATACTGTCAATGAAAGAGGTTTCAACTGGGATCAATTGCCCTTGTTCTGGTGCATCGACATCCTGCTGATTGGTGTTCACTATTGGCATTTCTGATGAGCGGTGTGAATTAAGGCTTGACATGGGCGGGTATCGATCGATGCTCGACTGATGTTGTCGATAATTGGTAGCCTGTTGATGTTGTCGTGCTGGTGTTGATCGAAGGCGTGCGTTTTAACACATTACATGCTATAAGGATGTGGTGTCGTGTGACGAAGTCTGAGTGGCTCTTAATCCTTACTGTTCCTATGCACTCTTCAATGGGTGTCGAACGATGCTCAGCTAATGGTGTCGATCTACACCAGTGCGAGCTGCCAAAGGACATAGAACTTTCGACTAGAAAAGCACCTTCTTCCAACTTCTCATGCTTGATTACTTCCCCAAATTTATTATCTAAGATGCCATCAACCTGATGCCTCTTGCTCTCCTCAGCTTTCTCTTTAACAAGAGCTTCTTTATTCTTCACAACTTATGTTGTCTGAAAAACCTAGGTGTCAAGCATCATGACATGGGCGTCCAAGGCTTCAAATTTTCCATTCAACTCTTTGTGGATAAAATCCAACCTTAGATTTAAGTACGCACTTGCCATCTGTTGAATTTCTATGACTCGTTCCATAATAGATTCCATCCTATGATATATATGATTCTCGTCCTCTTCTGCAGCCTGTTCCACCAACGAGACTTCATGTACATAATCATTTTTGGCCTCGACCTCAATGATCTTGTCATTATTCATAACATCTGATTGCATCCTCTGAGTATCCATATTCTTGATACTGTTGCTAGACACAAAGTTTTGAATCAGTCTCTTAGCTTCCTCTGGAGTCATGGTTTCAAAGTTCCCTTCACTTGTCTGATCCAGCATCATATGATATTGCACATTAACCCTTGCAGAAGAATTCCAGCAGTTGAACCTCCATGAAACCGTGATGTGGACAGTCTTTTTGGTACCCCTTAAATCTGTCCCAAGAACTTTTGAAACCTTCAGTAGGTCCCTGAGAGAATGTCAAAATCTTATCCCTTAGCTCTTCGGTCTTTGCATCATCAAAAAAATTAGTCAGAAACGCAGTCTTGACATCGTCCAAGTAGTAAGAGATCCTGGTGGTAGAAGTTTCAGCCAAGCAACTGCATTTTCAGATAGAGGATACTTAAATAACTTGCAGAGGAGATAGTTTGTAGTTCCTTCATACTTCGGGATGCTAAACATAAATTCCTCTAGTTTTCAAGGTGGTCCATGGGATCTTCGTGGGGAAAGCCATGAAAGGGGTGCTTGCGCACATGATTAAATTATGCAGGTCTTATCTAGCCGTCGATCCCCTGAATTTCTCGAGGTTGAATCGGTGACCTGTTAACATAGATAGTGAATTGGTAGAAGTATATATTTTTCTGTGGTTGTTTACTCAATCTGGATTTCGGCGAACGCTGAGGGTTGTGATGCAGAGATTGGTTCAGGGGACGATCTGACTGATGATGCTTCTGAGCGAACAACCGAAGTTGTCGTTGATGTCAGTGGTTCATCCCCACTATTGAGGACAACGAGGCCCATACCTGTAGAGGAAGAGGGCAACTTAGAGGGATTGTTGACAAATGATCCATGTGTAATTCCATATATAGTGCTGACAACTGAGGATTGTGACTATCCGACATTTGAACGAGTGATGGAGTTGAATATAGCAGCGTAAGTTAATGAACATGTGTGGCTTATTTGTATGAATAAGGTGGTTATGATATCTAATATGCAGTTTCATGCCACATGATGCATCTGAATGCTGGTGGGAGGTTTGATTTGGATAATAAAATTTTCCTAGACCTGGCGACCCCATAGAAATGGGTGACACCAACTGTAAGTTTGGTTTTGGGTATTTCTGGATAGATTGGTTGTTACGGTTGCTGATTAAATTTCTGTAATTACTTACTTTTTGAAACATCATATGGATGTGTTGATGAAGTTTCTTGAGTAAAGGCATGGAGATGCTCTTTTAAGTAAGCGGTGTATGTTCGTTCCACCGTGGTATACTGCCCATCTCCAAGGGAATGCTAGGTTTTTCAATGCAGCGAAGGAAAAAAGCGTGGTAGTTGGAGATGCAAGGGTGACAAATTTCTGAGTGTAGAGGGAATGAAATTGGGTGTGGATGTGGACAGCATGTATACTCCTATGATATGAGGGGATGTCACTGGGTGGGTTTGTGCGTAAGCCTATCATAGTGGAGATTCTTGGTCCTAGACTCAAACCCGCGGTTGAAGTCGATGGCAGAATTTCTTTTGGTGATGGATGATATGTCAAAGATGCTTCCATACATAGTCCGGAAAGTTTGCCCAACTGGTGATGATGGAGCACACGAGTTAGTGCCATTCCTGGTAGAGAGGGTAGAGGGTGTTTATGAAAACATCCTTAGTGGGGATTGTGGACCAGTATCTGCCAATTTTCTAGAAATGCATGCACTAGGTGATATGAGTCCGATTATGGCTGGCGTAAATCATAAGCTAGTTGACATATTTAGGAAACAATATGCGATGGATGTCTACAAGAAGTGAGTGGTGCATTTGTATGTTGGTTGATGTTTTGCACAACTATAGTAATTTTTTTTCAGGGGTTGTCATACACAATGTGCGGTTTTTTTTATTTTGTACGTCTTGTTTAATAGTCTTGTGATTGTATTTATGTAGTTAAGAACGTTGATCATGGTTGGTTTAGGTGTAATGTATGTTAAAGAATTGTCATATTTGTATGAGGTCAATGAAGTTTCTGAGACACATTAAGAACATGTACTGAATAAGTGGACAGTAAGGCTTGCACATGGATAACATGTAGTGTATATGTGGACAGTAGTGCATGTAATGAAAATAATGCATGTACATGGATAATATATAGTGTCTACCTTCAATTAGATTTAGTGTACATGTAAATAATAATGCAGACATACATTGTATAAGATAAAAATGAAGCGTACACATCGTATTAGATAGTAATGCAAACACACTCCAGGCATAAAACTGTACATAACAAGTGTACTAGTGTATACTACATGCACAAAACACACGTAGCTGCTGTGTACACATGTAAACTACAAGTGTATACCCACCAAACATACGGTGTTGAGGGCTGACTTTTCCTCTATGAGAAATAGGTTATCGTCTTTGAGTTGTGATAGCTTATGTACGCTATGCTCCAAATTCATGGAGTACTCTTCCTCTCTTTGAAGGTTTGAATATCCGAGATGATTCCAGGATACGCTGTAGGGGTGTTGTTATTTTCTCAGGTTGTATTCATCTTGGTTTATTTCCTCTGCATGGCTACGAGCCGAGCTCGTAAGTTTAATTCGGCCAATGTGTCCAAAGATTGCTCACTTTCAGTCATCGTCACCAAGTCCTGGTTATCCCCTTCCTTCCAGCGTCAAGTTATCATGGTAAAATTTAACAGGATTCTTTGTGACACTATGTAAACATGAGCTTAAGATGTAAATAAATAAGAAAAGATCAAAGGTAATGTTTTATTGATCAACAGATAAGAAGTACAACGTATTGGTTCGAAAATCCTATTTCTAGTATGTCTCTATAGTCGAAGTGTAGAATAGTCGATCTTCTTCTTCTAGGGTTTAGGAGTCAATTTTATAGGGTCTTGTATTCGAAATCTAGGTTAAATCCTTCTATATCTTGAAATATCAAAAAATCTTCCTTCAGTAGAAATTTTCTATTTTACCCGGAGGCAGAAGGAAAATGCAACCCAAAGGCAAAAAAAATCATCTAAGCAAGAGAAGAGGGTTGTCGTCCTGCTCTAAGTAGGAGGAAGAACTTTTTGTAAAATTATCTTCAACAACTTGTTCGGTGGATAATTCCATATTTTGCTAAGTTTTGCTTTAAGACATTGTTAATGTACTCTCCACTATTATCTGATCTAAACTATTTAATCTTGGCATTTAAATGGTTTGTAATCTAGTCATAAAAAATAGTAAAATCTTATAGAATTATATCCTTAGATTGAATCAATGTTAACCAAGTGTATTTAGATTTCTCATCAGTGAATGTAACAAAATACTTATTGATTTCTCAAGACAAACAAGGTGCAGTCCATACATCATAAGGAACAATATAAAACCAATTTTGATAGATAGCACGGCTCTTAGAAATACTGATTTGCAATATTTTCCCAAAATACAAGTTTCATATTCATCAATTTTTAAAGAAACACTACGCATAATTAAACCCTAAAAGGGGGGAGGGGATATCCTAATCTAGAATGAAAATAACATTATTAACTAAAACATGAACTAAACTAAAACAACAAGATAAACCAGAGATAAACTTAGTGTCTTCACGAAAATATAAACCTTCATTGGTTATTCCTTTTCCGAGTAACCTACTGCTCTCAATATCGAGTAAGTGCACATCGTTAAGACAAAAAATGACATGCAATATAAATCAGTAGCTACCTTTTTCCCAGAAAGCAAATTAGAAGTGAAATTAGGTATATAAAAAGGTTTTAGACTCTTTATAAAATAGCTTAAATTTCCTTACACCTTTAATAGGTACCATATCATCTTTTGCAATCATAACATTGCCTAAGGTAGACTCTACATCACTAATCAAATTAAAGTCATTAGTCATGTGATTAGATGTTCCTGAATCTACAATCAAAGGTTTAGGAATGTTTGATGTAATGACTGAGTTACCAAAGATTTACTTGAGAGCTTTGATGAGTGCATCAAGATCTAACCTCCTGATAATCTCATTCTCAGTGCTCTTCAAGGCAGCATGATGGGTCACTAATGAATTCTCTTCTCCTTCATTTAGGTGCATGGATGAACCAGCCTTTTGATGGACCAGCTTTTTCAACCACTTCATTAGAAAGGTGAGCTCTTGTATCCATGAGCTTGTTTGGTTTGAGGTGAGGATGAAGTTTCCACCACTTATACTTCATGTGACCTTTTCTCGTGCAATGGTAACAAATTTTGACCTTCCTTTCTTAATGCTTGTACATCAATTGACTGGCCTGAACAGCTTCAGCTTTGTTTTCCATGGAGAGCACTCCTTTTTCATCCAAAGAGACTGAGAGAAACTTGATTCTTATGGATTTAAGCACATACTTCTTCAAGTGTTGGAAGCTTCTAAAATCTCAAGATGTCCTTGATAATGTCATTGTAGGTGACATTCGAGGTGATCAGCAGACCAAATACTTTCTTGCTTACGCCTCTCATTAAGGAGGGTTGGATCCACTGAACTTGGCCTCAACCTCTCAGCTCATAATGATATAACTTTCCAAAGTGTTGTGGGAACTCCATGTCTTCTTGGATGAGGCTGTTGATGGCTTTCTTGACCTCAACCACTCTGCTCAAGTTGGAGGTGTTTCTATATATCTTTTGGAGAGTGTCTAATAAGTTTGAATTTCGTTGAAACAGTCAGATCCACTATGTGGCAAAATTTATGGTAGGAAATCTCTGACAAACTATGTTTTCCACTGGCGTTACTCCCTTTAACAGTGAAAGCAACCTTTTTATTCTCTTCCTCATATATCAGCTTAGTAAGCTCTATATTCATCTCAGCAATAACCTTAGAAAGTTAGGTCATAGGGTTAAAGCTCACGAATAAGTTCTGAAAATTCAACCGCCACACTTCCTTAGCCCCTTCCGAAAAGTTTTGGGCCCTCGTCATTTAAGAGCATGAGAATACGGTTGTGATTTCTCCTACCCTTCACACTGTTGTGGAAATATTACGTGTTCTTATCCTTAATTTTCATCCACATCTCTCGAATTTATCGCCCTTTTCTCTTCCTCTTGGATAGCTTCTGTAATCTCCATTGTAAGCCTTTGCATCATATTGTAATTAGGCATTTTCTACCTCGTTTTCCAAGTTTTGTTGTAGGTGCTACAGCTTTGAAGATGAGTTTAGATATGTTGAGTTCTTCCATTTTGCTTGATCCCTATGGATTGTTTGTATGCGCTCCATTAAAGACGCTCTTGGCGTATGGTTTTCACCACACCATCCTTTGTCAACCACTTCGTCCACTCAATATTTTTCCACATCCTTTTGCCAAAGAATAATATGCCCTACTAAGGATATTTTCTTCAAACATGAAAATCAGCCTTAGAGGTTTATATCATACACCCGAGATATCCATATATTCCACTTGAAAGAGTCTTAACCGTTCAATGTTGCCAAAGCTTAAGTCCAATTTATAATAAATGCAAATTGTGTCTCTCCATCTAGTCCGAGGGAAAGTATTATTTGTGCTTATCACTTCTTGAATCTTACAGTTTTAACCATATTTTGAGTAATCATAGATGATATCGCTCAGTACCACCAAACTTTTATTCACTGTTTAGTAACTCATTAAAATCATCAATCAAATCCTACACTTCATCAAATAATAGACCAATACCCTCAATAAGATCCCAGAACACCTTCGTTCCTGTTCCAACCAGATCCCCATACACATAAGAGACAAAAAAAAGTGGAAAGATCCCACTATAACTCTAAGGTCTATGACTCTTGTTAGACCCAGAACTTCCACTTTCAAAATTTTCTTCCACATTACTGCTAGCTCACCACTTAAAAGTTACGACTCCACAATAAAAACTTCATTGTAGCCCAACCCGTTCTTTAGATATCTAATGTAACCATTTTTGTTTTATGTCCATGAGGAAACCTAAATCAGGGAAATACTTTATTTGTATCCCCATAAACATTGGACTGTTTCGGTTTTCCTCTAACCTTGGCAGTTCCAGCTCAATATGCTCATTGGGATGCCATCGGCTTAAAATGGGAAGCCATTATAGGTGAAGGAGTTGATTTAGCTCTTGTAGTTGAGTCGTAGCCACTAGACTAAGGTCTACTGACATGCCTTTTTCTGCAGCTACAGTAGAAATATTATCAGCTGATTTCGTGTTCTACCTTTCCCATACTAGAGGGAGTGTTTGCATGTCTTATTCTGATGTGATTGAGTTATGGCAATTGGATCACTTTCAGATGTACTAATTGACATCCTGATTTTTGGTATATGATGAAGGGCTTAAGAGAATTGATTTAGCTACTGAACTTACTTTTTGGTCACACATCTAGAAAGAACTTCAAAGCTACGCAGGCTTGAGCTAAAGTAGTGGAAGGATTGATGACCTATCAGAAAGTGATTCTTGATATTGTGCGAGTGAGGCCAAATCATGAGGAAAATTCATGTGATGATTGCAAGATCAATAAGTAAGTCTTTCAAGCCTCCAAAAAATTAGGCATCGTCCATCGTACAAAATGGGTCCCACGGTTCGAGTGAGCGGGTGTGGGTGGCCCATTATCCGTGGGGGGGGGGGGGGTCAGGACATTACAAGTGGTATCAGAGCTGGGTTAGCTATCTTGGTTCTGACCCGAGAGGCGTTTTAAGACATGTCGTGGTGCGCAAGGAGAATGTTGCGCTTTGTGAGTGGGGGTGAATGGTAACATCCCAATTTCTGATATATGATGAAGGGATTATAAGAGAACTGATTTGGCTACCCATCTCACCAAAGTGCACTTATCTTTTCGGTCACACGTCAAGAAAAAACTTCAGAGTTAAGCGTGCGATCTGGAGTAGTGAAAGGATGTGTGACCTATCGGGATGTGATTCGCGATAGAGTGAAGCCAAAGCACGAGGAAATGTCTTGTGATGATTGATGGGTCAATAAACAAGTCTTTCGAGCCTCCGAAAATTAACGCACCATCCATCGTACAGTATGGGGATCAAAGGACAAGTAAGCGAGCGTGGATGGCCTATTAGTCATGTGCAATCAGGATGTTACACTAATATTAAAACACACTGAACTCAATGGAATCACAATAGAGAAGAAGATACGTTCCAACTCATCATCTATCTTTCTGAATGTTCATTTATGATAATAGGAGAAGATTGAATTTCACTGAACCCTCATGTAGTTATACTTTTCATGCAGTCGCTTTCATCTTCATATCCAAAGTTAAGGCCTTTCGGCTTGTTTAAATTAGGAATATGGATATGAAGAGGAGTACTTCTTCATTCTTCTTTTCTTTGGTGGATTGCTTCACTCGTGCAATCCTTGCTATTCGTCATGTCTCGTCATGATGAGAAACATAGAACACTGCACTTTGATGATCTTCCTTTGAGAGCTCGGGAAACATGGATGTAACCTTGTAGGATCATCCATTAACCCATCACAATCCATGGAAAAGGGTCTAGAGCCCATCATATGGTCATCTTCTTTTTTAAGTTTCCATTGGTTTGGCATCTGGATATCTGATACTTTGGGCCATTGTTCACATAAGGACATTATAATTTTCTCATGTGTAAAATGAAGGCAGTTGAAGTACTTTTTCATTAATTTCAAATTTATCTTTAAAGTTTTATGTTATATTACATTTTAGTCCCCAAATTTAATATAAACTAATTCTAATCACTAAATTTTATTTAAATAAACAATACATACACAATAAAAATATTAAAAACAATATTTATAAATAAAGTTTAGTATAACACAAATATACATAGCATAATAATAGTAAACACAAATTAATTCATAAAAAAATAAAACACAAATTACTTACTATTATTATTTCTATAGTGTTCACATATATGATCAATCAACCCACTTCGAAGTAAGAAATGAGTCTTTTGGTTTCTTATCTGAAGATTACGAGTTAAAATCTTTTGAAATCATGTACTTGCAAGTGAAAAACTTTGAAATCGAGTACTTGCATCTGATCTCTCAAAAGCTCTTGAAATCGAGTGCTTTCAAAAATCCATATAGTCTCTCCTTTTTGATATTCAAATGTAAACATCGAATTATTTTTCTCAATTGGATTAGGTGAAAGTGTAAAAATTGTAAATTTTGGTATGAGTACTCAGAGATTACACCAAAGACTTACTTTCATTTGTTGGACACGCCAAAGGGAAGATAGGAAGATTATACTATCGGATTTTCAGGTATTGTAATCGTGTATCTTATGTTAAATCAAAAACATGTTGAACAAGGTTTTTCATTTTTTTAATTGTACTGAAGTAGGACGATAAAGTGGTTGCTACCATTCTTAGTTATTTGGCTGATCTATTCATAGATGTTATGAAAGAGGGTCAATGCTACAATATTACAAAATTTGAGGTGACATGGTCATCTGATCTCTTCATACGCTTTTCATCTACCCCACATCAACTATATTTTTTAGAGGACACTTCTGTTATGCCAGTAGATGTAAGAAGAAGATTGAGTTTGTTTTCTTTTAAGTGAGTCATTATTGTACTTGATGGATCACTCTATAAGAAAACCAACATGAGTATGTAATTTCTATCCTTTTAATTATATTTGATAAAAATTTATATTATGATTATTGGTTAAATTTTAGTTGTATATTCACAGTCCAATCCAATCAATAACAAATTTTGGGATATAAAATCAGAAAGTATCATTTTCTTTATACAAGACTTAAAGTGCTTATTTAGTTTATAATCTATCATATTGTATTTTAGAGTGAAGAGTATGATTGAATAATTAAGTTTAAATTCGACAGTGGCGTAGATTTGCGTTATACTGCCTGGGGTGCTTATGCAGAATAGTTCGAGAGTTTCTGGATTAGACGTCCTTTAAAGGAAGTAAACATTTGCATCTTGAGGTTTTGGAGGATCGACATAAAATTAGGTAATATAAATCACTTTAATAAAATTTTCATTTGCACACTTATATGATTTCGTTAAATATACATTCCTAAATTGTACTCTCTATGTTTAATTTTAATTGTCGTTTTATCTTTATGCACAAAACCTCAGAAAATAATCAATTTTGCATATTTTCAAAATAAAAATATCATTACCTATACACCTAACATTATTTCAACCAATACAAAAATAAACTGGAGAATATTTTTAATAAATTTTGCTTTGAAAACAAAGAAACGACACTATTTTAGAAAAGAAAAAAAATACTAAACAATGACTACTAAACTGAAAAGGAAGGAAAATTAATCATAAATGTTTCGTTATATGTGAAGGTTCTAGTGAATTAACTGTTACAGTGGTGAACAATATTTCTAAAATTTTGTTCAAGTGCTTAATGCAAAACATAAATAAATTATTCATGCACCGAAATATGTCATTAATTTCATAATCACTTAAATCATAACATACTCATACTAATACATTTTTATTTTACTTTGTAGGATGCTTTTGAATCTTGCTTTTCAATGCAATGAAGATACTTATAATGAGAATATTTAGTTCAACGTCATTTTATTAGTTTCTCTTAATTTTGTTGAATATGTTATTATGATCTCAATATAATACTTCTTTATTTTTGTGTGCTTTCTAAGTATATTAATTAATTAAAGAATATACATAATCCTCAGTAACATCATGATGCAATACTATTGAAACGTGTAGGGTAGTCCATGTCTTTCCATTTTATCTCCTATCTTTTTAATTTCGCTTATTATTTACGTAAGATTTATGAATGCATTAGAAATTTATATGTTATATATTCTCTAAATATTGGTGGAAAACTTATGAAGGAATATTCTAGCATATACTCCATGTCTTTGATGTTATTCATCTTTAATAAAGTATATTATAATGCAATTCTCGTAAGTATGTGTCTTTTCGTTTCATCTTCCATTATTAACTTATATTCTTTAGTCGTTAAAGTATATTCAAAGTATATTTTTTGTTATTATTAAAAAAAAAATATTGCAGAGTAGACAAAATCTTAAATGAAAGATTTAAATATTTTGTAGGCTAATGATTACATTACCAGAGCTATTTATACCAAATATATTCGGTTATATACATTTCCATTTTACTTTTCAAACTTTACTTTATAATAACATATTCAATATATTATCAACATATTTAAAGTTCTAATGATATAAATATAGATTTGTTTACATTTTGTTACCTAATCATATTTATTGTCAAGATACCATTAAATTATAAACTTGATACCCTACTAGATACATTTTTTTCTCTCTCTCTATATATAACATTAACAATAATATATACCAATAGACTATAGCCCCTCTCTTAGAATACACGAAGCATGAAGATCTTCAAGAACTAGATGTTTTCTCTTAGCACATATGTTTACATTTTACTTTACTAATCATTCTTGAAGAGATTACATGTTTACTTAAAGTTTAATACAAAATTCTTATATTGACGATTATTATATTTTAATTATAGGGTCAGATACAACCAAGAAGATGATGTTGCCATTTCATCTTCCTCATTCACTGATCGGGTTTGGTAGTTTTGACTTATCACACTGTTTGTTTCCAAACTGAAATTCATGTCATGGATGAAGTGTAATGCTATATATCCAGATGTGCGACATTTTCTGTATGTGGAACTTCCTTCTGTGTTTGTCTGGGATACGAAGAAACGAGATTGAGACCTCGACATAGGACTTCTACATGTGGATCTGTCGTTGCTAAATGTCCAGATGTTCTTGGTGAACTTTACTACTTACATGAGATGTTACATGTCATAAGAGGTCCATGCTCTTACATTAATCTTATGATTGTTAATGGCTTTGTTTATCAGATATTTAAAGAGGCTTACATGACATTCGTATTTGATAACAACCATTAGTCGGATATTTTATCGTATATCTTGTTCTACTATTTCATTATTTTCTTTATTTTTAAATGCATAATAATTAATAAAATTAAACAGTTGGGTGATAACTTTTAGTCATCATTAAGAGTTATATTGTGTTCTATTATCAACCATTACTAATATATAAATTATCAAAAGCTTCGTCAATGCCTATAACCGTCTGAAAAAACTACACAATATAAACTTTGCGTAAATGTTTTATATGATGTTATCGAGATTACTTGATAACCTCATTTCCTATAGTTTCTAACATTCATTTATTCTCATCATTAAAGTATAGACTTCATTATTATCAAAATACTAAATTTTGAAACCCAAATATTTTTTTGGTCTAAATTCAAAATATATGAAAGGTATTCTCAAATAGAAAATAGATATTTTCGATCTGTTTTTACTTGTAAGTGTTCTTTTCTCTTAATCAACATGACACCTTACACATCTCTGTCCATGCGGAACCCAACTCAAGAAAACACTCAATGTATTTAAGTTAAGCTACTGCGAAGATGGAAAACCAAATTACCATCTCCTGGATTGTACAACTTGAAATTGATTTTCGTTGGTTAGGTTTTTTACCTAAATTTTAGGAACTCTTCTATATATCGTTATTTCGTTGTAATAATTGGTAGCATATACAAATGTATGTATTTTATTGTTGTAGCATGTCTATTTTAGGGGAAGAAAATTCAAGCAACTATTCCTCATGAATATGTCATATACTTTGTCCAAGACTTTCGGGAAAACAACTGATATTCGATCAAGTATTTCAAGATAAAAACAAGCATTGGTAGAACCACGATAACCAACAACCTCTTTAAACTCAAATTCACCATATCAACCATCGTTAAGCATGTTGATTATGTATCATCTTTGTTGTATTTATATCTTTCAAGATTCGTTGGTATTATCCATAGGATGACTTCAAAACTTCTGTTGGTGAGTAATAATTAGTTACCTTACTCTAAATGTTTTAATGGTTGTGTTTGTTATGAAAATATTTATTTCAAATGTTATTGCATGGTAATTAGTTGTAGACCACTTTAATTTCTTCTAAATGACCAAACTAACAAAAATGATCTTGCATTCCTGAGTTTCTCTATAGAAGATGATAAGTATATTCATTATTATTGTTATATATATATATATATATATATATATATATATCGAACATAGAATCGAGTGCCAAGAAATAGGTGACGCACTACAAGAAAACATGTCTTTAACGACTACCCATTTCGTTGTTAGTTGGTCGTAATAGGGGCATTACGACCAGCTAATAACCAATCACGAATGGTCGTTATCGACTAGTCGTAATCACTTATTCGAGGTACATTGGTCGTAACATTACGACTAATACTATTAGTCGTAAGGTAGATGTACGTGTACGACTAAAAGACTAAGTCGTAAAGTAGATGTAAATATACTAGTCGTAAACGAGAAGTAAAGCATTAGTCGTAAAGTAGAAGTAATATTTAGTTGTTCATTAGTCTGGGACTACTATTAATCTGGGACTAGTAGTGCAGATGGTAGTAACCTAGTCGTACATGTACGACTAGTTAGCTTCTTCAGACCTTAAATCAAAACCCTAAACTCCAAACCCTAAACCCTAAAACAAGTCAAATAGTAGTACTAGAGTCGTACAAGTACGACTAATTAATGACTAATTGTGCATGTGGTTGTAGTCTAGTCGTACATTTACGACTAGTTAGCTTCCAATAACCCTTAATAGAAATCCCTAACCCCAAACCCTTAACCCCAACCTCAAATCCCAAACATCGAAAGATTTATTATACACTTCCATACTCAAAAATACAATTGAACGAAAATGAGTGTCATATATTATTTGTAATGCATTACAAAGAGTTTAAGTACTAATAGTCTAAAACACAAATCACTCATCATCAGAAACCTCTTCTACTTCATCATTTTCTTCAAATTCATCTTCGTTGGCTTCGTCTGTTGCATCGTCTGGAATTTCTTCATAACCCGGATTATGCGGATCAGCAACAAGTAAGAGCTCATCCATAGCTTGGTCGGGTACTTCTACTCCAGTTACGGCATCTTCTTGTAAAGGTGGTTCTTCATCAGTTAATACTCGGCCCCTAGGTGTAACTTTTATAGCGGCTAACCAAGCGATTCCAGATTGTCTGATCCTCGGATATGGAATAAAACAAACTTGGTCTGCTTGGGAAGCCAATATGTAGGGTTCAAATTTGTTGTACCTCCTTGTAGAATTTATGTCAACAACACCAAACTTGCCATACCGAACACCTCTATTGACGGTGGGGTCAAACCAGTCACATTTGAAGAGAACACATTTCAGTTTTGCAACGCCAGGGAACTCAACTTCGATGATCTCTTTTAAGATTCCATAAAATTTTGTCTCGCCTTTCACACATACACCATAATTCATTGTTGCTCGCCGGCTTCCATATTCGTAAGTGTGAAAAGTGTAGCCTCGTGTGAAATACATAGATGTTGTGGTGATCTTGGCGAGCGGACCTTGTATCAACTCGTGAAACCACTGAGGATAAAATTGATCATCATAATCGACCTGGAAAGACAAATATATATATATTAATATATAAATTTGAATTAAAAAAAAAATATATATATATATATATATATATACATATACTGTCATCTATAATACCTGCTTTTTTAACCATTTCACAAAATGTTTGTCTTTCCTTTTGTTGAGATCATTAGTTGATATTCCTGGTATAGCTTCTTCGACTTGGGCAACAAAATCGCTGTTTTAAAACGAAATGATCATTAAAGTACTGTGTTAACAAGAAAAGTAATTATATTTAGTTACGTACTTTTCAAATAATTCAATCTCCTCGCAGTTTAGGAGTATATATGTGTGTGCACTGTGAGCGTCTTCTGAACTCGACCACCAGACTTCTTTAAGTTTTCCACCAAGACGTCCAATCTGACAGAATATATCTGGAACACCTTCAACAACATATGTCAGCATCACACCACCATCATCATATCGGGTCGTAGTCCTTTTCCGTGTCCAGACTTGTGATCCAAAGTAATAGGACGTAAAGTGAGATGTTTCCTCATTCAAACTTCCAGCAACTATTGAACCTTCCACCCTTGCCAGATTTTTTGCTTTCCCTTTCAAATATTTCATAGCTCGCTCGTACGGATACATCCATCCATTATGAACTGGTCCACGAAGTAGTGCTTCATACGGAAGGTGGATAACAAGATTTTCCATGACGTCAAAAAATGACGGAGGAAAGATTTTCTCCAAATTGCACATCAAAATCCGGATATTCGCATCAAGTTGTGCGATGATATCTTCAGTTAAGATGCGTGCGCTAAGATCTCTGAAAAAAGCTCTGATGCCTACAAATAATTTACAATTATCAGTTTTTTCCCAAAAAGAATCAATAATAACTTTAATTTTTTTTACCTGCAAGTGCTTCGTGAACATTTTTGGGAAGCAACTCCGCAAATGCAAATGGTAGAAGTCGTTGCATAAAAACATGACAGTCATGACTCTTCATCCCCGAAAACTTTTGTCCCTGCTGATCAACACATCTTGATAGATTTGAAACATATCCATCGGAAAACTTCACATCTGATGCCACCCACTTGAACAATGCCGCTTTTGCTTCTGTTGACAATCTGAATATGGGAACCGGAATTTTCCCATCGTTTTTAATATGCAGCTCAATCTTAGAACATAATGCAGGCAAATCCAACCTTGACTTCTTGTTATCTTTTGTCTTCCCCTGGACATTCAACAAAGTATTGATGATGTTGTCAAAGAAGTTCTTCTCTATATGCATCACATCAAGATTGTGGCGCAAAAGTAGATCTTTCCAATATGGAAGTTCTCAAAATGTACTCTTTTTTTGTGCCAATTATGTTGCGTCCCATAACCATCAGGCATATTTCCAAGAGTATGCCAATTACCCCCTTTCGCAACTGTCTCTACTCCACCATAGTAATCAATTTCCTTCTCGATTTCTACTCCAGATAAATACGGTGGAGCCGTGTCTCGAACAACTCTTTTCGCCCGAAACAATGTCTTGTTCATGCGGTACGGATGGTTAATGGGAAGAAATCTCCGATGACAATCAAACCAGGACGTCTTCCTACCATTCTTCAGCTGAAATGCGTCTGTGCTTCCCATACAATAAGGACAAGACAGCCTTCCATGCGTCGTCCAACCCGACAACATCCCGTATGCTGGAAAGTCACTGATAGTCCACAATAGAACTGCTCGCATTGTAAAGTTTGTTTTTTTTGAACAATCATATGTCTCCACGCCAGTTGACCATAATTCCTTCAATTCTTCTATCAACGGTTGTAGAAAAATATCGAGGGACCTCTTTAGATGCTTTGGCCCAGGTATCAATATACTCATGAAAAGCAATTCCTTTTCCATACACATCTCTGGTGGAAGGTTGTATGGCGTCAAGAAGACTGGCCAAAGCGAGTATTGTCTTCCCGACATCCCAAACGGACTAAAGCCATCTGTGCAGAGCCCAAGATAAACGTTGCGGGGGTTGCTAGCAAAATCAGGGTACACCGAATTCAAGTGTTTCCACGCCTTTGCATCAGAGGGATGATTGATCTCTCCTTCCTTCTGAACATGTTCTGCATGCCATCTCATCGATGCCGCCATCTTCTCAAATTGATACAATCTCTTTAGTCTATCCTTAATAGGTAAGTACCACATCCGCTGGTACGGCACCCGATTCCGCCCACGTCCTTGCGGTTTATATCGTGGTTTCTTGCAAAATTTACACTCTAACAATTCGGCATTGTTTTCCCAGTATATCATACAGTTGTCTATACACACATCAATCATCTCTGAAGGTAAGCCAAGACTATGAACAAGTTTCTGAATCTCATAATAAGATTCAGCACACAAGTTATCTTCAGGCAAATACTCTTTAAGCAACTCAGCCCATGCATCCATACAAACTTCAGGTAAGTTATGATCAGTTTTTATATTCATCATCCTAGCTGCCAATGATAATTTAGAAAGACCTTCTCTACAACCTTGATAAATTGGCTTATTAGTTGCTGCTAACATTTCATAAAATCTTTTTGCATCCAAGTTAGGCCCCTCTACATTTTCGACCTCCTGATCAATTACTGATGTTGTTTCACGAAATCCATCGGTAACCATATCATGCATCCTATCATGATCTACCAAATTATCTTCTTGAATGACGTTTTCAAAAGGCAAATGTGGCTCATCTCGGTTACGAACATTTTCAACCTGATTACTACAACTACCTTCATTCCTATTCTCACCCTCCCCGTGGTTAAACCAAATATAGTAATGCGGGGTAAATCCTCTATTTACTATATGTTTCCAAACAGTTTCACTAGTAGCAAACTTTGTATTGTTGCACTTACGACAAGGACAAAACATTTTACTTGTTTCCTGTGTGAGAGGCGTCTGTCCGGCTTGGTTCATGAATATCTCTGCTCCGTTGAGAAATTTCGTCTTTTACTCTTCCTCTTGAATCTTTATGAGCATACATCCAACTCCGAATCTCATAAATATTTCCAGACATTTTTTTCAATTTTTTTCGTTTTTTTTTCTCTTCTTGTTTTTTTTTTGTGCATCTTAAGAATGAGGGAGAAGGTTATATTTATAGAGAAATTTCGATTTTGGTAGGTAGCAATGTTACAACGAATGTACGTTGGATTTCAACTTAACAACTAACAAACAACTAATTTACTCGTAAATTAGTCGTAATATAGATGCAAGATATTCGAGGTAAGGTAGTCGTACAATTACTCGTAAATTAGTCGTTATGTAGATGCAAGATATTAGAGGTAAGTTAGTCGTACTTTTACATCTATGTTACGACTAAGGTTTAATTTAGTCGTAAAGTAGATGTAACTTTACGACTAGCTTACTACTCAACATATTAGTAGTAATTTTACATCTACATTACGACCAAATCAACCTTAATCGTAACGTGGATGTAATATTACGACCAATATTTCCTGGTCGTAATACCTGGTCGTTAAAGACCTGTTTTCTTGTAGTGACGTTAACTTTCAGTTTGAGCGACAACGAATTCATGCTCAACAATCGGGAGAACCTCAAATAAGTTTATTACGTTTTTGGCATATTACTCAGTTCCCAAATAGTATTATTTTGTTTGCATTTATTTGAAATATTAAGTATAACCCGCATTAGTCTTTAGTATTAGATTTACCTCCAAGTTTAGAACTTCGTATAAGTTTCAATGAATACAACAAGTTTTGTAAAATTTTGATGTGCCTGAAGTTAATGAGCGAAAGCAATGTATGTTATATACTAATTATTTTAGTATATAAATATCAAATTGTTATACTAAGATGGTATTGATAACTTTATATGTAGGTTCTTCTTCGAAAATGAATCGGACTAAGATTCATCAGACTGGAGTGATGGTGGTATTTGTTACCAAAATGAGATCAATGTTATGCTTAAATTCTTTATTCAAGTTTAAACAATTAAAGCTATTTTATTCAATTTCATTATAATTCGATTATTTTAATTTGATTATATTAAACATGCATTAATCATTTAACATAATTTTATATATCAAGTTATGATTTTGTAAAAATTAAATGTTTAATGATTCAAATGAAATGTAAATAATTTTAATAAATCATAGAAATGTATACAATCGGGTGGAGAACATACAAATATTGTGAAATCATAAAAATGTATACAATCAAGCTAACAATCATATTAATTAATGTCCAGATAGATGATGAGATTGTGGTTCTGAAAACTAAAATTAAGTTGATGTTATGTTGAATTTTTCATTATAATTTAATAATATTTCTCCTACCAAGTTATATATAAATTTCTTCATACTAATACATATGAACATGCAGAATGCAACACATCATCAGAATCATAAAAAGTTGCAAACATCAATCAATCTAAGTATCAAATTAATGTCTAGGCCGTTCACCTAGTAGTTTGATATATGATATGTTCTTTATTATCTTTTATTAATTAAAAAAAATAAAGACTGACCAGAAAAGTGGATATCCATAACCAGACTGGGTCGGGCAAGATGTAGCGGCTTGAGTCCCCGTAAGAATCTCGGCGGAAGCGCGTCGTCGATCACGCGCAATCATCTGGATTCTTTCGCACCAAATGGAAGATTGATTTTAAATGGTGAAATCGAAGTTGACTCGTCCTCCGTGAAGTAACTCAAACAGAGTTTGCTTCTATCTGTGTAGCGTATACGTTCCCGTTCCCCTCGACAATGCTAGAATGCCTCAGTATAGACAATACGTAACCGATAGATTCAACGGTCGCGGAGGCTCGGCCTCTGATCACGTAGCGATCGGAATCCGAACTCAGCACGGGAAGGCTAACCGTTGGAGGCGATCCGTTCGACCGGAGAGGATTCGTCGCCTTCTCTGCCTTTTTGTGCTCGTCGTCACTGTTCTCGCATACTTTTACATCTCTGGTTTTGCCAATAATGGCTACGACGATGACAAAGGTTCGTTTTGTTAGCTACTTCCCTCGATTTTCTCTTTGTTTTACTATATATATATATATATATTGTTTCGCAGGATTAGATTCTTTCGATGGTGATTTTCTGACGAATGTGACGAGAATTGATCCGGCGAAGGTGCTTGAGTTTGGTCAGGACTCGAGGTATTGGGATAAGGATGATAGAAGAAGGGATGCTGATTATAATGGAGATGAAGTAGAGCATAAACCTGTCCATGTGAAAAAGGTTCCTTTGACAGGGGTTGGTTTGTACAATGAAGCTGGACGGAATGAATTAAACAAGTATGAAGCAGAGTATCAGGCTTCCCTTGGTGGGCATGCTGATATGGACCCTGATGACGATGATGCAATTCATTCTCATGATGAATACGTTGATTCTGGCCATGATGATGATGACAAGGACAAGTCTCTTCATTCCATGACTAAGGAACATATTACGGAAAGGGATGATGGAGATACTTCTAAAAGGTCACTTGGGGAGTCTTCTCTTGTTAGCAAGGGTGGTAAGTCCGGGAAAACATCACGATCTGATACAAAACGAAGAGGTCGTGGTCACAGATCTTCAGGTGATGACTTGTAGTTAGATGGGTTTGAGGACCTTATTTGATGCTCATCATTCTTTTCTTGTTCAAACTTTCTGGTGCAGCTTGTGAGATGAAGCTATTGAATTCTAGTCTACCAATAGTGGAGCCCTTGAATACTCGAAAATCTGCTAGATTCTCATTGCAGTACATAGAGAATGAGGAAAAACCTGATGGCGAAGAACAGTGGGAGCCTAGGTTTGCAGGTCATCAGAGTTTACATGAGCGAGAAGATTCCTTCTTGGCTGAAGACAAGAAAATTCATTGTGGTTTTGTCAAAGCTCCCAAAGGATCTCCAACTACTGGGTTTGACCTGACAGAAGATGATACTAATTATATCAGTAGATGCCACATCGCTGTCATCTCATGCATCTTTGGCAATTCTGATCGCTTGAGGCCTCCTGCCAATAAAATGGTATTATTATGTTCATAGTTGATGTATATTTGTATAAGTATGTTGTTTGCCTTCCTTGTTTCCACGCTGAGATTTGGAAACTGTGACCAGTGAGTTGTGTATCTTGGGAGAGCCTACATCGCATACATGGGCGGTGAGTATTAATGGCACATACATTGTCACTAGTAGAGACCAGCCAAATTATCTTAAGAGTTCATGTGGAACGTGTTGACCTGTGGGTGCAGTTTAACCCAACTCTTGTAGACTAGTGGCTAGAAATATGATGAAACTGTAGTAGTTTTTAAGCTAGGTACACCATGTTGAGTTATAAATGCCCGAATAGCTGGCATCTGAAATTTGTTTTTTTTTTGGGTGTTTTCATCAGCCATGGACAGCTATCTGTTAAGATCTCTGCTCATTGGCTTATTAGGGATTATCAGGACCTGGGAATATCTCCTCTCGGAAAAATATCTAGCTTCATTGGTGTTGTAAGAGTTAGCAAGCAACTTCATGTTTCCTCAAGAATCTCAAAAAGACACATTTCCTATTTTTTTGTGTTTGTGATTTCCTTTGCATATTGGTTTATGATATCTTGTAACTTTTACTAACCTTAGTTCTTTTTTTCATTCAGATAAGCCGGTTGTCAAGAAAAAATGTTTGCTTCATTGTGTTCGTGGACGAGATTACCATGCAAACACTTTCTGCAGAAGGCCATGCTCCAGACAGAGCAGGATTCATTGGTTTGTGGAAGTTGGTTGTCGTTAAGAATCTTCCTTATGCAGATATGAGGAGGGTAGGAAAAATACCTAAACTGTTGCCACACCGACTTTTTCCATCAGCAAGGTGATTTTTATGTGATATTGATAACTCTCTTTTTGATTGGTCTAACTAGGAATATGTTTACAGCATTTGCAGTAGAAAATAGAGCAGTTGCTCATAGTTGAGTATTGTTAAAAACATACCGGAAAGAGCATTAGTTATAACTTACATGTTGCTATTTCATCCTGAGCCACAAAAGACAAAAGTCAAGTGTGGACATTAAACATTGCATCTTGAAAGTTGTTTCTCTGGTCATATGCATCTGAATGTGATGTGCAATACCCCAGAAGAGCTTCTCAAGTCAGCCCAAATGTTTATCAACACACGAAAAAGCTCATCTGTTGTTTATTCCTCCAGGTACTCAATCTGGTTGGACAGCAAGTTACGACTTCAGTTGGATCCCCTACTCATTCTGGAATACTTCCTATGGCGTAAAGGTCACGAGTATGCTATATCAAATCACTATGACCGACACTGCTTATGGGAAGAGGTTGCACAAAACAAGAAGCTGAACAAGTACAACCATACTGTTATTGATCAACAGTTTGAGTTTTACAAGTCTGACGGGCTGACCAGATTCAACGCTTCAGATCCTTTCAAGCTTCTTCCTAGCAGTAAGATTTTGGTAGATAACTGATACAAAACAAGATTAGAACCCTTCCTGGGGAACGTTTTCATTAGTTTGTGGCCATAAGTGCTACTGAGTTGCTCATTAGACGCACAGGGGTGTTTTAATTTTTTTTCTTATTAAATATTATTATGTCAGTGATCAGTCCAAATTTTAGATTTTTCGCATGTGCAACTGCATCCTTGGTCATGGTATGTTAATAGTTTTGCATCCAGATTTTATTCTAGCAAGTGTTGGTCAAACCCTGATTACCACCATGCAAGTGTCAATTAATACCTGGCATTGTCATGCGTACACTACATTTATTTATGCGTGTTTTGCATAGTTACAGTCCTCTTGTTTATCTTGTTAGCAGATGTTCCAGAGGGGTCTTTCATAGTACGGGCACATACTCCTATGTCGAACCTATTCTCCTGTCTTTGGTTCAACGAAGTGGAACGCTTTACCCCCCGTGATCAGCTGAGCTTTGCTTATACCTACCAGAAACTGAGACGGATGAATCCTGACAAACAATTCAATCTTCACATGTTCAAGGTAAAGATTTTCCGTTTGAAGGGTCTATGATCATAATTCTGCATTGGCCCAAACAATAAGCTGTTTGATGCTCATTTAAGACAATGAGTTGCATGTGTAAGCTGGGTTTAGGTTGTAAAGTCGAAAATGCTCTTGACATGATATGTTGACTGAAGTCCTATAACCAAGTAGTATCAAATGCAGTGGCTTGTGTAGTTGCTTAATGTAAATGGTGTCACATTTTATGTTTTAGTCATCGAAAGGGTCATAAATTATGATTCAGTTGCAATGATAAGACCAAGTCTGAGATGTGTTGTTGAGTCACTGAATCAATGTTGGTTAATAGAAGAACAATATCATATAAGACATGTGGATTTAGGTATTGGATGGATATCATAAGTTAAGTAGTAAAGGGTATCAAGAAGTAGATTTCTAAAGTTTATTTATGTTTCCTCATCTGGATTTCAGGACTGCGAGAGAAGAAAGATTGCAAAGTTGTTCCGTCACAGATCAGAGGAGAAGCGAAACCTTATACAAACAGCAATACAACATTAGACAGACATGAGCTTCTTTTTTTTAGTATATTTACTTCGTTGGGTCTCTCTACTGCTGTTATTCACAGTGTCGCTTTGGAGAAAAAGACACCTATCTTTTGCTCCGATGACTTACGTTGGAACGAGTCTAGTCGTGGCGGAAACGAGAGGAGGTAATATATACGAAAAACAATGCGAGGCGTTGAAAGAGTTGAAACTTTGAAAGAAAGAAAGAAGAGATTTTGATTAGGTTCGAAGGTCCTCGATTTTTATTCAATTCATTCCTTCGTTTTTGTCTGTATCACTATCACTATCATCATGCAACCACTGATTATATTATTCTTCTTTTGAGGCAGGGCAAATTCAAGATATGCTGAATTTCTTTTTCCATCTGCTAAGAGCAATATCGAAACTATACATTTTACAAGAAATAAGTGTTAGTTTTTAATTGGAAAGTTGACAATAATAAATAATAAAGAAAACTTACATTTCGAATATATATATATATTTTTTTTAAAAGGCAGTCGTGTGTATATAGGTAGAAAACACATAAACTGAAAAATAAAAGTACTTAATTCCCAAAGTATATGTCCTGCTAGTGACGCTCTCAATATGCTTTACCGGTCGTGTGTTGGGACGGTGGTCCATGACTGGAGATCTCGAATCCCTCCTGGTTTCCTCTCTTCTCTTTTCTTCGTTCCACATTACCATAATGTCCGAAGCAATCCGGTAACAGTGGCCGGTCGAGTTTTCAGCAAATTATCTGCTTTATCTTCTTCAACATCGTGCGTGAACGATGATGGGAACAAAGATGAGGGTACGAGCACGGACATGTGTTGTTCTTCTTCTAAAAAGAAAAAATCAAACCGAAGAAAGGGAATGGAAGAAACTTGTCCCGTTGGTTTGTTGAAGAACTCGGTAGTAAAGGTCTTCTTCACCTCTAGAGCATATAGCAGAACTCGACCTTGGGAGACTTTTAGTGAACAATGGAACGGCTCTGGTATGTCTATATTTATTTGGAAACTCTATTCCTCATCAACATTGTTTCCTTTTTCTCCTTCTCTCTCTCTATATATATAGGTGACATACTATTTAGGGTAAATCTCTTAAATATATATTTTTAATTATAACAAAAATAACATTCAACAAAAAAAAATTAAAATAGATTTTTTATTTAATAATTTTTAATATTTTTTTTTCATTTTTAAATTTCACACTGAAACTACTTCACCATGTAATTCTAAATCTTAAATCCAGATCATAAAATATAAATGTATATTTATACTCTCTAAAAAAAATGATTTTGATTATTTTTTTAATAAAAAAAATTCTTTAGGTTACAGTGATTTATTATTTACGTAGGATTTGCAATCTCGGGAAAAAGAATTATTACCAACGCTCATGTGGTGGAAGTATTGAATGAACACACAGCTGTGCACGTCAAAAAGCGTGGATCCACAACCAGATACAAAGCAAAAGTTCAAAAGATTGCACACGAATGTGATTTGGCCATCTTAGAGATTGATAGCCAAGAGTTCTGGAAGGGTATGAATCCTTTGGAGCTCGGAGGCATACCACCTCTTAAGAAAGCTGTTTTCGTTCTTGGTTATTCACGTGGTATTTCTTCCTCGGGCGATTTATTTTCATACTATTCATTAACATCATTATTCACTTATTAATATTAAATTTTATTTGCTCAAATGTAGGTAACAGAATTTGGATTACAAAAGGTCTTGTAAGTAGCTTTGAAACCAAAAAGTACCTTCATAGTGACACCGAACTACTGAGAATACAAATAGATGCACATATTAAAAATGGAAATAGTGGTGGCCCAGTAATCTTGGAGAATAAAGTCGTTGGTGTAGCATATGAAGGTTCAAAGATACAAAGGTACACGTTAAACTAACTAGACAAATGTTTAATGGAAGCAACCCTTTTAACTTTTCGATGTGTGCAGTTCTCTTATCCCAACGCCAATTGTTAAGCGTTTCATAACTGGTGATGAAGAAAGCGATCAACAGGCTGTTTTCTGCTCACTGGGTCTATCATACCAGTCTATTAAAAATTCTCAAATCCGTAATCATTTTAAAATGAGCTCTAAAATGACAGGAATTCTTATAAACAAAATTAACTTGTGGTCGGGTGCCTACCGAATTTTGAAAAAGAATGATATCATTCTTGCCATTGATGGTGTTCCAATAGCAAACGATGCCACAGGTCACTATATCAAATTTCTTCTTTTTTTTTTTGTTTTTAAATATTGTTTGTTTACTTATCAAAGTGAGTTTATGTTTGATGCAGTTCCTTTTTGGGGAAATGAGCGAATAAGTTTTAATTATTTGATTTCAATGAAGAAACCAGGCGAAACTAGCTTGATCAAAGTTTTGCGAAGGGGAAAAGAACATGAGTACAACATCAATCTAAAGCCTGTAACTACGACGATCTCTTTCTAAACTATTAAATTGGTTTACATGTTGATTTGAGGTATACTTTCTTCTTCACTGCAGGTGAAACCACATGTTAGAGTGCAACATTATTATAAACGTCCAAGTTATTACATATTTGGTGGTTTTGTTTTTGTGCCAAATCATGATTTGAGCGAATGTGAAGAGCATGTCATTATCTCTGAGGTTTGTTTTTTTTTTCTGTTTAAAATTCTCATTTTGAATTTTGAGTTTGTTAAAAAGAATGAAGATGTTATATTTGCTAAGTAACGTAAAGTGTTTTTTTTTTTCGAGTTTTAAAAAACAATCTGTCTTTCATTCATAACTTAGATACTGGCAGATGAGATCAACCAAGGATACGAAAGTTTCAAAGATTTGCAGGTTGCTAATTCTTGATACTATCTTGGCATTGTGCAGTGCTTTTGCAATTATATAACAATGTTTTTTTTTGTTTTGTTTTGCAGGTGCAGAAAGTGAACAAAGTAAAGGTAAAGAATCTAAGGCATCTAGCTGAGCTCATAGAGGAAAATCGCACTCAAGATTTGAGCATGGATTTAGAAGATGGCAAGGTTTTAGTTCTCAACTATGAATCTGCTAAAAAGGCAGATTCTATTATCTTGAAACGTCTCGACATAATATCTGCCATATCTAAGGATTTAACTGAGCCAAAGTAACTAGTTGTGCTCAAAGATACTACGATTGAAATTTTACCTTGGAGCAGAAAAAAATTGCATGGTTGATATTTGGCTGCTTTCGACTTGTCTTTCAAAGATAATAGTATTGACCTTCCTGTCTTGGAGTTGTTGTCTCCCTTTGCTGCTTGATCCCATGCACGTTCAAAGATGCTAGAGGATTGGTTATGGCTTGTCCAATGATCAAATTTACAAAGTTGTTAAGATTCAGTTTAATACAAAATGGCGTAGAACGAATGAGCAAAGAAGTTCCAACACCCTCAAATAGTAATTATTGTTTTGTAAGCTTAAGATTATACACTGTCAAAATATGACTAACCAAGGATACCACTTGTAAACCAGAAATTACGTTTCTCTCTCCTCCTTATCTCTCTCGCATGCGAACTTAGAAAGCTCAATTGTATTATCACCGCCGGTGTCCAGATGGCGCATTTTGGCACCGCTGGCAGTCGTCCTCTCTTGTTTTTGCTTTGCTTCATCGTGGTGCCTTCTCTCTCTCCATTTTGTTACAGCTCGGAGTTTGGTGGTTTCGTCTGTCGTCGTCATCTCTTTCGCGAGGAGTACTAATTCCAGCGCGAGCTAGCTTGGTTTTGGAGTCCTGGCGCAGCGTGTAGAGTGGTTGCACTCGGTGAAGTCGGATCTTAGGGTTATGTAGTTGGATCTTTTTGCTACTTGGAAAGTGGGTTGTGTGTGGAGGGGGTTGAGTGGTTCGTGCTTCGGATTCGGTTGTGCATTCGTATGGATGTCTCCTCTCCGTATTTGGCTGAGGGAGGTGTTGTGGGCCTGTCAGATTATCCTCGGCATCTTGGGTGTTAGGGAAAAATAATCCATCAAGAGATTTACTCCATCTTCTCGCATTCCGGTTCATGCCTCCGAATAAAGAGGAAAACTTCCATATAAATATAAACCTTCACATATCTTAGGATATGGTTGAATCTCTTTTAAATCCAAGGAAAACATAAATATTCCAATAGCTTATGATATCTTCAAGATAAATGAAAATATTCTATTATCTATGAAAATACTGAATATTTCCATGATTTCTTCAAGATAAATGGAAATATTCTATTATCTACGGAAATAGTGAATATTTTCATATCCTAAGAGAGAGATACGGTCTCTATTATAAATATAGGTTACTTAAACCTAAAGAAGTAGTTTAACATTTCCATCATAAGAGCTCACCAATTCTACAGCCGTCAAGGTATAATTCAAACCTAGAAGACCATCTTCACCGACATGCCTATGATAGGCTCATCCCTACGATTACTATCAACCAGGTGAAGTTTTATGCTCACTGCAACAAGTCTACAACTCTATCTACCGTTTCAGGCCACAATCTTCTTCCCATTAGTAGGAACCTTCCATGCTCAATAAAGCACACCGACACACCATGCTCATTGAAGCATATCGACTAGTCTACCATCTGATTCAGCCATGTCCCCTCTATAAGAGATGAATCCTATCAACTACAAAACCATGTGCTCAAAAGGCTACATGCCCACAACGCCATATTCCCACTAGGCTACGTGCCTCCAATAATATGAATTACGAATGGCTTTATCCCTCATTGAAGGGTACGTAGGCAATCCCTATTGAAGAATGCAGCTAGAAATCCAAACACCTTCCATGGTTCCATGCTCAGACATCCAAGTAATGCCCCTGGAAGCTGGGCTTATCATCATATGAGGCTGGAAGACAATGCGGTCATTGTTATAGAACGGCAATGACAACATATACTAGCCCATACCCATATGGCAGTATTCTAAAGGTAGGATCTCCGGGTTTATCAATAATTGAAATAGGAGAAAGCACTACAACAACTTGTCTCCTTCTTCCTATCATTCCGTAGACCTAGTACGAATTACTTATACCCAAAATTACCCTAACAGTTTGGCGCTAGAAGGAGAGGCAGCTTTAAACTACTTGGCGATGTGATAGGTGGAAAAGATATTACATGTATCCTCTCAAAAACTCACCACCCCATTCACTTAGGGGCAAGAAACGACCTATTCCCACCAGATCCAAAGGAAATAACAATTCCTATTGGTTTCGTGTCTCAACCTAGGAATCACCTCTACAATCTTTGGTTCCTGCTAATTATGTGCCTCAACTACAAATCAGACCCCTACATATTGTATCTTGTTGTTTTCGGGCCTCAACTACAAATCAGGCCCCAACAACCTTTGGATTCAACGTTCCTGACCATGAGCAGTTACTACCAACATCAATATATAAGGATCTAGACGCCACCAACGCGTCCAGACTCACAACTCCGACCCACATGAAAAAGATTGGAGGTCCTCATGCAAGAGACAACATCTTTCTTACCAGTTTACGACTTCAACAAATTCCAAAAGCATGAGCCAAAATAAGAATTCCTGGGAACACTACAAGTGTACCAAAGAGTAGGAAGAACCCCGCCCAACGTCAGTCAGTCGCAACTCTTGATTTGCCTCCTGCCATTAGCTTAATTTCTTAGCATAAAAGTTAGGGTAAAACTCTAAATCTGCACCAAGACGTGATGACCTTCGATTCTTTTGCTCCACAGAAAGAAAAAGAAGCCAGTAGAACACTCGTTCCCGATATTAGTCCCAACAAAAGAAAAGACTTTGGCCTCATAGCTGTAAACCGAAGCCATCTCTGGTTATCCATGGAAAAGAGAAAAGACAACGTCCAGTTCAATGCAGAACGATGTCGAGGTTGCAACAAAACAATAAATCCAAGCTTCCGGGCTCTGGGTTCCATCTTTCAGGTTATGAGTTCCAGCTTCGAGGTTCTGAGTTCCAGCTTCGGGATTCCGGGTTCCAGGTTCCGGATTCCTGGTCTGCGGTTGCTCACCTTATGAGGATGCAAAATCCGATGACTCCACGGTTGCTCACCTTTCCAAGAATCAAGCTCCATCAATCTTATGGCACCTTAATTTGTAAGGAAGCGAGCTTCGACTATCAACAACTTTACGAAGCAGACAAAAACAAGCTCCAACCACCTTATTGCTTCCTTTCCTAGCAATGTACTTTGATACGAGCCTTTACAAGCTTCCAAGGAAACTAAGGCCACATACCTCAACAAGTTTCCAAGGTTACGTATCTCTGCAACATTTTAAGAACCAGAAATCCAATTGAAGTAGGTCTAGGGCCACATGTCTTCATGAACTTCAAAGGAAGACACAACCAAGGGGGAAACGAGTTAAGCGTTAATTTAAGGGGAAACACACATCAATAAATCATGTCAACTTACCCACAACAAGAGGGATTCAAGACGAAGCGATGATTCATTAAATTACATCAGAAAACGCTGAGAATGGCTCAGCCAAGGAGGGGGGGGGGAGAGAATATCTAAAATGTGTCGCTAAACGACACATACAAATGGAGGAAATCCAAGGAGTATAATCGAAGCAACATTTATGGACGAACACTCTAATCCATGCATACAAAGCAACCACGCTCACTCTTACGCAAAGAAAAACATTGTCTCTAACACGTCTACTCCTACCTAAGAAGTGAAAGACCTCAATCCACTTTAAGAAAAACCATCTTAGCCATGTTGACTCTTGCCACCCAAACAACGAACTCAGCTCCAGACCTGGGTCAATTCATGCCTCCAAGTCAATTTGGTCTTGGGGCCATATGAGAGCCAATCCTTTCTGTCCAAGCCCAAAGACGGAGAAGTAATGTTGCTTTATCTCACAGGACCCGAGCATACAGAGAGTGTCATTCTGGTGCGAGAAGAAAGAAGCAAGCAGTATCATGTGTACTACATCAACACAGGGAATCGATACAAGAGTCTGGAAAAGCTAGTCCACCATCAGTCATAGTAGCTAGGAAGTTATGACTTCACTTCAAGGATCATCCGAGCATGGTGTTACTATCCCTATTTTGAAAAATAATGCTCGATAAGCCAAAAATACAATGGCAAATGATCAAGTAGGAAGAAGATCTAGTCAACACCCTAAAGCCTCTGGGTTTCAAAAGGATAAATCCTGTAACTTTCGGGTTTGAAGAGGATACATCCTAGAACTCCAGGTTTAAAGAAAGGTGAATCACATAACCTCCTGCTTTCAGAAGGATATATCCCAGAATCACCCGGTTTCGAGAAGATATATCCAAGATTTGGACTGCTATAATGGAAAGCCTTTAACCCTGCTAAGAATATCTGAGATTACAGGACCAGGCGTCCCACAGAGTTCCGGCGACAAGAAAGTTGTTTGTAGAGCGTGAAGACATAAGGAACACTCCACAAAAATGCACTAAGTGCAATCTCTACTATGTCTTACACCCAATCGACATCGAGAGTGGTCCACCTCCGGGGGACAGAGTACGATGCCACATTGAGTTAATACCACCTCCAGGTCTGAGACAGCAAATAAAAATTTCACCTCCTAGTCAAAAAAAAAAGAAAAAGAAATTTCTCCTAACGTCAAGGTTCTTAAGGACAATATTTACAGATCCTCCTGGGCCAGAGCACTAATTCCTCAGACCCTCCGGGTTACCAAGGATGAACCTACGGGTCTTCCAAGATCAGAACATCAATCCTTCAAAACTCTAGATTCCAAAGAAGAATCGACAGGAACTTTGAGCTCCTACACGTCGTACTTTGATACCTTAGGGTCATACGATAAATAATCAGCCTTCACACCTCAACAAAGGGTCCCATTCTTTCTGATAAAGGAAATATAAGACGCATAGTCTTCACTTGATTGCTACGTAGTACAAAACTTCTCCTGCCTAGAGTTTGGGTACGTCCCTGAAAAACAAGCAGGAAAATACTTCTTCACTAGGGAGAAGCAGTTCAGACGATCATTCTCCAGCCTATACCTAATCTTGAGGCATTCGGATCCGGCAAACATGTGGCTATGTGCCACCAAGGTCATGCGCTAAAAATGATCATGTTAATCATTGTAATGTGAATCCAAAAGAATTCCTTCTTCCGGGAGGGAAAACAGATCACCTATTGTAGCATTGATGAATGCCCATTGTAGCATTCCAATAAATACACGTGATCTTCGTCAGCCGGACATTGATGTATGCCCATTGTAGCATTCTACTACGCTGAATGATAAGTGATATCCAAGTTGTAATCTGGTAACAATTTCATCCACCTACATTGTCTCAAATTCATGTCTGCTTGGTTAAAAAAAATAGATTTCAGACTATGGTGATCTATGAGAATCTGCACCTTCTCTCCATACAAATATATCTCCAAATCTTCAACGCCAATATAACTGCTGCTAATTCCAAGTCATGAGTAGGGTAATTAACCTCGGGAGGTCTCAACTGACGCGATGCATATGCAATGACATTACCCTCCAGCATCAGTACACATCCCAGACCAGCACATGATGCATCCTTATATACCTCATATGCTATATCAGGCCTTAGAAGTACCAAAATTGGTGTCTTCGTCAACTGTCATTTTAGCTCAGTGAAACTCTTCGGATAAGCATATATCCAATCAAAATTGACATCTTTCCTTGTTAATGTGCCATCGGCTTTGCGATACTAGCAAAACCCTTGACAAACTTCCTGTAATATCTTGCCAAACCTAGAAAACTATGGATCTTGGTAGTACTCCTAGGTGTAGGACACTCTGATATTGCATTAATTTTCTCTAGATCTACTGCAACTCCTGCCTCTGAAACAATATGACCCAAAATCAAATATTCCTCTGCCATAAGATACACTTACTCAGCTTAGCAAACAACTAATGCTCCATGAGCTTAACACAATCCGCAAATGCTCGGCATGGTCCTCTACTCTGAGAATAAATCAGGATATCGTCGATGAAGACAATCACACACCTACCCATGTGCTCACGAAACACATCATTCATCAGCTTCATGAACACTGCAGGTGCGTTCGTCAACCTAAATGACATCACTACGAACTCATAATGACCATAACGTGTATGGAAAGCCGTCTTCCGTACATTCTCATCAGCTATAATAATCTGGTGGTATCATGATGTCAACCATGAATCTCTTGGTAACTAGTCAAATAACTCATCGATACGCGGATGCGAGTATTTATTCTTGATGGTCACCCTGTTCAAACTTATGTAGTCAATACAAAGCATGAAACTCATATCTTTATTTTTCACAAACAATATTGGAGATCCCCAGCGTGAGTACTCGGCTGATAAAACCACTATCTGATAGTTCTTCCACATGATTTTTCAACTATGCCATCTCTGCTGGCGCTAAACGGTATACAGCTCAACCGGATACAAAAGATTAAAAGAATATTACCATACAAAAAGGTGTTGTGTTTTTTTTTTTAATAAAATTCCCAAATCCACCAGAAGATTTCGAAAATCTTCTGAAAACCGATTAAAACTGAGTCTCACAAATTGTCATCCCGGGTCGGGGCCGGGACGTAACTCGCTTTGATACCAAATTGTAATACCTGCATTTACCAAAATAATAAAATAAATAATAATCTCTAAAATCTCCATTTATTAATTCTCAAAATTCAACCTTAACGCCATAAATCCAATAATAAAACACCCGAAAATGTCGATATAAACATAAATCCATAAGTCTGAAAAAGAAAGAAAAAGAAATGCCCAAAAGCACAATCCCGAAATGATTACTCTTCATCGTCAGTCTCACCTGAAAGGGGAAAAGATGGAGGGTGAGTAACATGGGAGTCACTCAGTGGTATGGGAGGTTAGACATGCAAATCACTGACTTGAGTAAATATAACTCCCACTATGAATTTTAGCTCTAACATGAACAAACACGATGCCTAGAGCATCACACAAAACAAACAATGCGATGATAGCATATAGCTAGTCCATACACCCTGCATTTCCTCATAAGGATATACATACTTTGCGTGGCTAGTACAGTCTGTCTCTGTACCCCCGTCTATCATATGTACGTGGAATGCTTTAACGTTTATGCACCACGCACCACATAATCGGCGTCGCTAGCTCAGACGTCTATGAACCCCCGCCCACCGTATATGCGTCGCTAGCTCGGGCATCCTCAAACCCCCGCCCACCACATAGTCCCTACTTAATCTCTCTCTCTCTCTCTCTCTCTCTCTCTCTCTCTATATATATATATATATATATATTCATCAGTTAGCATCAAAGATGAATCCTCAAGACTCCTAGTTCCGGTTTACAATGAATTAACTAACTACCAAAAAAACTCAATTCAAACAGACGGATCATGTTTCGAAATCTAAAGTATGATAGAAAAAAATCTACACTAGTACGAGATTTACAGAATAGACCCTCACATTTGCCACAGGTTCTGAAGAAAACCTGAGAAAACACCGACTGATCTTGACAGCTATAAAACAACAATTCTGGAACTCACTGAAAAATATGAATATGATGATTTTGGCAGAACTGAACCCTAGATAAAACATATGAATAAGGCAGTTAACTTTTAAATAGTTAAAACATTAGAGTTTCTACAAATTAAATGAGTCTTACTAGGCCGAATTGTTTGGACCAAGATTTGGATAGTTACAATTCTATTTTAGTTTGTCAAACTATTCAGCCTAGATATTTTGATAAGGGATAACAGATCATTCACTTTCTCTGTCTATGATTAATGAAGGGGGCGATTATGGCTGTGGGAGCATCACAACATATAGCGGTTGCTACTAAAGACGGCTGCATTGGCATGAAAAACCAGATGCAGGTAATTCTTATGACCAATGTCCTCGCTAGAACTTGTTCTTCTTCTCCTTTTGTCTTCATGGAACCATCATGGGTTGTCCTGAGAACTTGTTAATGATTATGATAAATACCTAATATCTATGGTATCTATCTAAGGACATGGCAAGTGAAGAAGCTGATGTGGATAGTGAAATAGAGTGGATGAGACACTCTACTTGGGTGAGAAGCTTTGTCGTTGAAACACTACATGATGAAGAAGGAAGAAGACGATCTATAAATAGAGAATGGGACTGAAGAATAGAGGGCATGCTGATGTTGTAGAAAGAGTGAGATGCCATGAGTCTTTCTTCCTCACAATCGCCATGAGATCGTGTTGAGACCGACATTAGATCATGTTCTGAGATTCACTTTATCAGCTTCTTGTATTCAGTTTATGTTGTAATAGGTGTTCGAGTAATCAATAACCAAACTCTATTAGATTACTGGTCACTTGCAAACCCATAGGTGAATGTGACGGCAGATCATCGTGTCATCTATGGTACCTTACATTCTAGGGCCACAGTACTGCTTTTTGCAACCAATTTGCCTCCATCTTGCAAACATTGGCCGGCAGATCATCTTGTCTTCTCCGCTTTTGATTTCATGGGAGCTTGTATTTCTGCGGTAAATAATTCCTTTGATAGAATCAACCTTTTAAGAGTAATGTTAAACGTAGTGATTTGTTTTTTTTTGAGCTATCTCCTGCAACATTTGGTGCATTGAAAGGCCTTCCTCATGAATTTGTTGCTGACTTCTCCATACATATAATCCTTATTTGATTTCTATCATCTGTAGCCATCTTGTATTGCTAGGTTCTACATTTATCTGATATGGACTGATTTAAACTACACATTTGAATGCATTGGATCCTTCTTGTTTCTGAACATCTCTAAAAATGGAGATGCAGTTAATAATCTTCCAGACAAAACCTTTCTATGCTGCTTATATATATTGCAAGAAGCAAAAATTTACACATCATTACATCATCTGATACTTAAGACTTAGAGTCTTGTGAGCATTCGTAGGACAGTCTTCATCTTTGGCCTTGCCCCAGGAGAGATGTTTATGCAGGCAAGTGCAATATTGAGGGCACGGATCATCTGCTTTGTCGCTGCAGGTGATGTTTTGCTCGCTCTTAGGTCAAGAATGTTGTTGCGCTGCTCTTGTTGCCTCGATTGACTCTGCACCCACTTGGCCAAGTCTCCTCCTTCGCTAACCGCTGGCTTTCCCGTTAACAACTCCAAAAGAATCACCCCAAAGCTGTAGACATTTCCAGCCATTGTCACCCTCATCGTGTAAGCATACTCTGATCAAAAAGTTAAAAAGATTAAGAGAGCTCATGTTTTTAAGACAAAAGCTAAATAAGGGTTTTGTATTATATGCTCACCTGGTGGAATGTAGCCGATGGTGCCTGCAACTGCCGAGAGGCTGCTATTGCTTCTGGAAGGATCGATTACCTTGAACAGTTCAATATCCGCTACTAGTGGTTCAGTGAGAGACTTGAGCATTATTTTTTTACTAGAGAGATCTGGTACAAGGATTGGATCACGACTATTGGATTTGGAGCCATGCAAGTAGCAGATTCCTTGAGCTATACCAACTGCTATACTGTACCTGCTTGTCCAATCAACCACATCGCTGGGATGGTTGTGTAAAACGTCGTAAAGAGTGTGAGTGTGAGCAAATTCATAGAAGAGCAAGAGTCCTTGTGAATAGAGCACATAAGCTAGTGGAACCATTACGTTTGGGTGATGCAGCTTTCCCAACATCTCTAGGTCTAGCTCTAGTTGCTCACTGCTGGCTTGCTGGAAAAGCCTGTCTCTTGTGTTGAGCTTTTTGATGAAGTAACTTGAACCAGAGGGCATAACTACTCTGAAGTAACTCCAGAACATTGTCTGGAACAGAGCATTCTCTGGATGAGCAACAGCTTCCACAGCTTTGGTGAAGTTGATGTCTAATTTGTGTAGAGAGTTTGAAGTGAGAAGCTTGCCATGAATGACCTCGGGAAGAACAGTTGATCCTTCTTCGTCGTCGACTTGCATGCTGTTAACCCCCTTGAAGCGCCTTGAAAGTTTCAGCATGATGACAGTTATGATCACTGCCACAAGTGAAATAACTCCAATGGCGACAAGCGTCACGATCAGAACTAGTTTGCTCTTCCCTGATGGCCTTGTTTGGATAAAGACTTTATCCTCAACCGTGATCCCAGGGTTTCCAGTGACATCGACTGAAACATTATGGGTGAACTTAGGAGGATATCCAGTGAGCTGGTTGTTGAATAGTATCAGCTGTCTAAGGGATATTAAACTGGTGAGAGAATCAGGGATCTCCCCTGAGAATTTGTTATTTGAAAGATCAAGAACTTCCAAGCGGTCAAGTTGAGACAAAGTAGAAGGGATAGGTCCTTGGAACATGTTAGTGCTGAGATTTAAGGAAATCTGCAACTTTGGTGGCATTATTGGAATCCTCCCTCTTAGCTGGTTTTGACCGAGCTGAAGTTCTAAGAGACCACTCAGATCTCCTATGCTGTCAGGTATAGTACCAGTTAGATTATTACCTTGTAACTTCAGGTTGGTAAGCTCCGTTAGGTTCGAAAGAGAAGACGGTATAGATCCACTCAGAGAATTCCAGCTGATGTCAAGAATCAAGAGTTTACTTAACAATCCCATCTCATCTGGGATTTCTCCGGTAAGCTTGTTCTGCTGCAGCTTCAACACTTGAAGTGAGGTGATGTTTCCAAGTGCAGGAGGTAAGATCCCGGTGAACTGATTCATTTCCAAGTTAAGGAGATTCAAACTCACAAGTTTTCCGAATGCAGGAGGTATGCGGCCGGTTAATCTGTTGTTGTCCATCTCCAGATAGGTTAGGTTTTGCAGTGATTCAAATGCAGCTGAAGGCACTGACCCTGTTAGCTTATTGCTTCCTAGTCTCAGCCTAATCAAGCCAGGCGATATGCTTTGCGGTAACCATCCATCAAACTGATTGAACGACAAATCCACAGAGACAAGTTTACGTTGCTGAGACAAAAGATCATCTGGAATGGACCCGTTTAGAAGGTTGAAGCTGAGGTCTATGTTCTCCAGGTGTTTTGTGATCCCTGGCGGAATGGCTCCGGTGAATCGGTTACGGTTGGCTGCGAATCTGCGCAAGGTTTGGATTCTTGAAAGTGTTTCTGGGATTGCCCCATTAAGATTGTTGTTGGAAAGAAGTAGAGTTTCTAACTTGGAGAGGTTTCCCAACGAACTAGGGAGTGACCCATCAAGCTGATTATCACTGAGATCAATCAGTCTTAGCTCTTGATAATCTTCGATGCCCTCAGGGATACTACCGCTCATGAAATTATCTGAAACCTCGAGATTCACCAGACTTTTGGCCAAATTGGTCGGAACTGAACCAGCTAGCTTGTTGAAGTTGAGAGACAGGTTTTTCAACTGAACCAAACCATCAAAATCATATTCTTTAATGTTTCCACTCAACCTATTGTAAGAGATATCAAGAACCTCTAATTTGGAAAAGTTGCGGAAACCAGGAAATGAAGAAACTTGGTTCCTGCTGAAGTTCAGCTGCTTAAACCCAACCAGTGTTCCGCAATTTGTCATGAACCCATCTGGGATTGAGCTCAAGCTGTTGTTAGAGACATCAAGAGACTCCATGGTCTTGATCTGACAAACAATTGGTAGAAATGAAGAATTGGAGAGATCGAAGCCAGAGAGAGATAAGCTTATCACAGAGCCATTGTCTGGTCGGCTACAAACAACACCTTCCCATAAACATGGATTCCTCTCAGAACCAGGCAGATTCCAGTCTGCGATGTTGAGGAATCTAGAGAGTTCGATCATTGTGTTCGTCTGGTCTGAAGAAAGCTCCGGGAAACACACATGGAAACAAGACAGGAAGATGAAGAAGAAGAGACAGAACATGGACTTGCCTGTTTCTGGAGGAACTTGTATCTTCTTCATTTTTTTGACGCTAGTGATCCTTTTCTTTTTCAGGAAACAGATAGAAAAGGTTGATGAAAAGAAAACAGAACGCTGAGAAAAGTCGATGAGGGAAAAAAAGTGTGAGGAAAATGGTGTGGACACTGTGCGTGTTGATTGGGTTGAAGGACGTTGACTGACACAAGACTTTTAACAAGTCTTTTTGTTCTTCTGTTCTGCCACGACAACTTCTTCTATCACTGTTTGGCTCTCATTTGTTGACCATTTCAGTTTATTTATTATTTCCAAAAGTAAACTAGAGAACCCTAATCATGGGACCCTCTAAAGGAAAATGGAACTAATAATTTTGTAAAGCACACAAGAAATCACCAAATCCTAGGCAATACTCCAGAAAGCCACACCATTTTTATGTTGTTTTTAAGACTATGTACAATAATTTTAATATTCAATACCCTTCACTTTATTTACTTTTTTTTTCCACTTTATATTTTCGTACACATTCAATCCTTCCACAGTATATAATTTTATTTAATAAAATTTAATGCTCTATTTTACTAATTATCAATTAATATTTTTCTATATCCAAATTAAATAAACATAGTCTTTATTTATAGAAAATTTAAAACAATAAATTTTCATATAAAAATAAATAAATTACATAATTTATAATAAGAGTATTGATTTTAAATAAGTAAGAAAATATCAAAATATCAAAAATTCTTAGAAAGTAATATGTGTCGTCTGTGGCCCTTTTTTTATTCAACATGTTGAATATTTTCAACATCAAATAATCTACATCACCAAATTTCATTTTTCAACATCCCCATTGTAGATAGTCTTAGAAAAATACAATGTGCCAGTGGTAAAACTATTTTTTTACTTATTATTCAATTAGTTAACCACAATGCATATTAGATACATCTGAGTTCATTGATACATCAGAGGATCACAATTGTTAGAATTTCAATAAATGATCTAACTTGAAAGTTGGTTTGATGCACAAGGTTGTTAGCATTAAGCTAGATGAATTTCTAACCTAAAACCGATTGGTGATAAATAGATTGGCTCTTCTATCTTATATATTACTAGGATCTCTTTCAACTACCGATGCGGGAGACTTAGTCTCTAATACCGCCCTCTCGAGATAGTGGTTCTTTGAGCGTCAATATCAAAATGTTCGGACAAGGATCGATAGACCAACTTTGGACCAGTTCGAAGTGAACCGGATTGAATTGTTTGGATCAGGCTTTGAGACCATGTTAAGTTAGATGGACTTCTAACCTAAAACCAATTGGTGATAGATGGATTGGTCCATCTATCTTATATATTACTTAGGATCTCTTCCAACTACGATGTGGGACCTTTGTTCCTAATACGCCCGTTCGAGATGATTGCTCTTTAAACGTCAATCTCGGAATATTCCGACAAATATTGATGGACCAACTTTGGGCTGGATCGATAATGGATTGGGTTTGATTTTTTGGATCAGGCTCTGATACCATGTTAAGCTATACCATGTTAAGCTATACGGACTTCCAACCTAAAAAAATTGGTGATAAGTGGATTGGCTCTTCTATCTTATATATTACTAAGAATCCCTTCCAACTACCGACGTGGGAGACTTAGTCTCTAATAGTTAGAGTATAGAGGTATGGAGCATACGATGTGGTGGCTACGCTGACGGAACAAGCCGTGCAAAGAGGATGCGAAAGAGTTATTCTGCATGCATTTTTGTTCTTGACTATAAGAATATTGGTGGTAGGATGTATAATGGGTGATGAGATCGATGGATTTTTACCCACTGCCACATTGCATGGGTATCTTGAGAGGGATGAAACTTGTGAGAAAACATGGTTATCTGGAATGAAACTTGTGAGAAAACATGGAAATCGATGGAAGGAAAATATGGATGAAACTCGTGAGAAAACATGGTTATTTAGAGAGTTTACTAAGCGCGGAAGCTATAAGAACCGTGGGAAGACCATATGCTCTTGCGAAATATGCTGAGAAAAAAAACTAATCCTTCGATTTCAATATGTATGTAGTTTTAGTTAAAAGCGATAATATTAAGAAAATTATTACTTTTGAAAATAGCATTTAATATATAAATTCAACCAATAATATAAATTATTGGATTGACCACGCAAAATTCAATAAATGCAAAAATTGTTTTGAATTATGTAAACACCTTATATTTTGAAACAGATATTTTTGGCTAAAATTATCTATACTATTAAAAGATAAGAATTCTGAAAAAAATCTATTTATACAAGATTGTTGGACCCTTTCATTAGAAGCTAATAATTTTATGGTCCTACTTAAATTTCGCCTACCAATATGTTACCATGAATTTCTCTAACAATAATTGTGTTCATTTTACTCATATAATGTTGTATTTGGTTTAATATTATGGTCATACTTCTAAATAATGTCATACCTATACAATATGAAATACTCCTTGAATGTTTCATATTTACTTTATAGTTTTCTATTCTTCTATAAGTTGATGGAGAATGGAGTATGTTTCCATACATCTTCCATTACATGTCTTCTCTTCCTAAATCAAAAATACAAGATGTCAATACTCTTATCTATACTATTAAAAGAGAAGCATTATGAAAAAAATTACTTATACAAGGTTGTTGGACCCTTTCATTAGGAGCTAATAATTTCATGGTCTTACTTAAATTTTGCCTACCAATATGTTGCATAAGTTTCTCTAACAATAATTATGTTCCTTTTACTCATATAATATCGCTTTTGGTTTAATATTATGGTCCTACTTCTAAATAATGTCACACATATACAATATGAAAATACTCCTTCAACGTTTCATATTTACTTTATAGTTTTCTATTCTTCTATAAATCGATGGAGAATGAAGTATGTCGCCATATATCTTCCATTACATGTCTTCTGTTCCTAAATCAAAAATACAAGATGTCAATACTCGTATTCAAACTTGTGTACTCAAAAAGATTATAATAGATGCAAAATATAAAAATTCTCTTATTAGTTACCTTATAGTCTTTCAGAAATGCCATGTCAATACTCTTATCTATACTACTAAAACATGGCAGTGTTATGCATGTTCATGTCAACATACTAAAATATACGTACTTGTGAACAACAAAATTATATTTATTAAACGTACAAATTCGACGTCAATACTGTTTTTTTACGAAATTTTGACATTTTATAGATTACATCTTATTAAACATAAAAGGTTAGTTGTTCATTATTATCTACACTGTTGTAAAAGTTTGAAAAAAAAATCAAAAAGGTAAAATATTTTGTAATATGCTATTTCGTTATATTTTCCAATCTTCTTACGTTAACAAATATTTTGCATACGATTTTCTAAACGAATACCGAAATTAATTAAACTCCTTGGTCTACAAGTTTCTTTAATACCACAATTAGTTTTTATTTTCCTTGTACTAATATACTTTTTGCTAACCAACTTATATTGGATTAACATTAACTATTATAAATTTATAATTGTTATATTCTTGCATAATATTCCTTATTCGACAAACTAAAATATCAAATAAAATCTTCCTAATATTATACCCTACATTTGCATAACCTAAAAAGCTGCAGCCCCTCC
>CAJHQQ010003155.1:0-49749 GCA_905132885.1 Moricandia moricandioides | reverse complement strand
ACTGAAGAACTTCATGAAGGTTTGGAAAAGGAGAACAGAGCATTAAGCCCACACATGGACCTATGTTTTCTAAGTCAAAAAAGCTTGACTAGTTTTGTATTTTTAAGTAAAGCTAAAAGGGGTTCTGTTATTAGTCACTAGTTGGGGTTAGTAGATGTCAAATCGTGAACTCTTGGATCAGCAAGTTGTTGTTCATCAAATGATTAATACATATATCTACACCACGTGTGGATCAGAGACAACACAATGACTGAAGTTACCGCAGATGAGATGCACATAGGAAGGATTCTCAGTATAGAACATATACTGGTTCTTAACCACAAGCCCTAGTTTTTAATTGGTTCTTGTCTAAAATTCATCCTGATTCTTCTGACACAAGCAACCAGTAAGTTTGAAAACCTCAGTATAAGCAAGAACTAAGCAACGCAAAAAGAGGTCTGAGAGAGGGATGATGAACTAAACACTTTCAAGTGGTGTAAGCAAAATGTTTTACAAGTTCTTTTTAATTATAGGCAATAACAACTAAACCTTTAATCCAGAAAAAAACTAAATACTATATTGAAAAAACATAAATACTTTAACATAGACCTAACGAAAATTCGTCAACAAAATAGTTTTTAACAAAAAAAAAGAGTAAAATAAATTTTATTAAAATGTGTAAATATACATTTATACTTTTTGGTTTAATTAATTTAGACTTATGGTTGAGATTATGAGGTGAGTTTTCCAAGTGAAGTTTAAAATTAAAAAAATTAAAAAATACTTAAATTTCCAAAGTAAAAAAATCTATTTTATTCATTTTTTTCTTTGAAAACTATTTTTATGACAAAAACTTTTAAAAAATAAATTTGAAAGATTTACCCAAAAGCATATCCTAAATCCAAAAAGTAGTTAACTACTAAAAAACAAAGAAAACATTATTTTTATCATAAATTTTGGATTCTTTTATTTGAGAAAGAGATAGAAGAAAAACTTGTTCTTCCAACAATTGTCCAATTATTTTATGTAAATAAAGCCAAATGATTGGAAAAGAAACATAAGATCTAAGAGAGATGGAGGAAGAACTGAAGAACTTCATGAAGGTTTGGGTTTCATCAATAATGTCAATATCTTATTGTTACTACTTATCAACCAGAATCAAAGCTGGAGTTTTTCGATTACTATCTGTTCTTCCTGTTTTTGTTCTGTTTCTTTTCCTTCCTCTGTTTTTCTCTTCTCTTCACTTCACTTCACTGGTTTCACTGCGTTTTCCCTCACGTGGCTAGCCACTTTCAAGCTCATCCTCTTCTCCTTCGATAAAGGTCCTCTCTGTCCACTTCCCCATAATATCTCTCACTTCATCTGCTTCACTTGCTTCCCCATCAAGCATCAACAAAACCCTAGCTCTCAGACCCAGTTTCCCAAATGGGTTTTTGCCATTAGAGTTGCCATATTTAGTGTACTGTTACAAATATATGAATACAAAAAATATATTTCTTCGAATGTGTTACTAGTTCTCTACTCTCTGCATGTATACTTGGAGTTTGAGATTCTTTTAGCTCCTTTAAAACTTCTGCTTAGTATGACACTTGGGTGCGCCCTCGAGCTGCAATTCAACGAACCATACTTAGCCACCTCTCTTCAAGACTTCTGGGGTCGCCGGTGGAACCTAATGGTCCCAGCGATCCTCCGGCCGGCCATCTACCATCCAGTGCGACAAATCACCGAGAGGAAAATGAACTCCGACAAGGCACGGTTCTTGGGAGTTTTGGCCACTTTCATCGTCTCCGGTGCAGTTCACGAGTTGATCTTCTTCTATTTTACTCGTGAAAGACCTACAGGAGAAGTCACTTGGTTCTTTGTTTTACATGGAGTTTGCACAGCCGGGGAAGGAGCGTTGACGAAGAGGAGCTTGGTGCGGCGTTGGGAAATGAATCTGGTGGTTTCACGGCTGCTCACGGTGGGGTTTGTGGTTGTGACCGGTGGTTGGTTGTTTTTTCCTCCTCTTGTAAGGAGTGGTATGTTCGAGAGACTCTCTAACGAAGTCTTGTCGTCCAATGACTTTGTCAAGCACATGTTTTTCTCGTACTTTTGGTGGATTTGCCAAAATCTTTGATTTATATTTTCTATAACCCAATTATCAATCAGACGAATCATATGGGAGATTCTGTGATTATCTAGTTTGGTAAATGTCAAATCGTGGTGATTACTCTCTCGTTTATCAAATGACTAACAATATACTTTTTTTTTGAAAATTAAATTATGTATAGATAAAATAATCATAGCTATAACTGAAGGATCTCTTAGAACAAAGGATAATAACAACAACTCTCTTATTGCTTTAGAAACTTCTCAAAACTAAAGCTTTCAATGTTTCTCATAGATCTCTTATGGAACACCTCTCCATAAGGTCTATATTTATAGTGAAGGACAATTCCCTTTAACATGTGGGATATGGAAAACACAAACCTAATCTAATAGAAAACTTCCTTTTCCTATTCTAGATTTCCTTTTTGTGTTTATCTCTTAACATATTAAACATCCAATAATATGTTAAGTTTCCACAAGCTTGGAATTATCCAACAATCACCCCCTTAATTTCAACTTGAATTAGGGAGACCAATTTCTTGAACTCCGATTAAGCTCCTCATTTGCTTGAACTTAATCCTTGCTAATGGCTTGGTTAGGATGTCGGCCTTCTGCTCAACACCTGGCACATGCTCAACTTCGATTTGCCCATTCTCCACACACTCTCGAATGAAATGATATCTTGAAAGTATGTGCTTACTTCTTCCATGGAAAACCGGATTCTTCGTTAGAGCAATGGCTGATTTGTTGTCGATCCTAAGTCTGACTCTCTCGCCTTCTTCACTTAGTATCTCACTCAACAACTCCTTGATCCATATAGCTTGCTTTGCTGCTTCCGTTGCTGCCATGAACTCTGCTTCGCATGATGACAATGCAACCGTTTGCTGCTTCTGCGATGTCCAAGTAACCAGTGATGAACCATAATAGAATGCATGTCCTGACGTGCTCCTCCCGTCATCGACATCAATGTTGTGACTGCTGTCACTATAACCAACGACACTCCTTGACCCATCTCTCTTGAAGAACAAACCAAAGTTTGTTGTTCCTTTCACATACCGTAATATGTGTTTGATGGCTTGTCCATGAGAGTCTCTCGGATTGTGCATGTATCTACTTAGAACACCCACTGCGTAACACAAGTCAGGTCTTGTGTGAAGCAGATACCTCAAACATCCTATGATTCTTCTGAAATCCGTAGCATTTATCTCTGGTTCATCTTCAGCTTTTGAGATTTTCAAAGTCGACTCCATTGGTACGTGAGTCGTGTTACACGCTTCCATCTTTGTGTCACACAGGATTCCTTGAGCATACCTTTTCTTGTTTTATTCTGATTCCGTCTGCTCCTTGAATCACTTCTATGCCAAGGTAATACGTTAGCTTTCCTAGATCCGACATCTCGAACTTCTTTGACATCTACTCTTTGAATTGCTTAATCAACTTAACGAATTTCCCATCGCAAATAGATCACCAACGTAAATGGCTATCAACAAGACGTCTCCTTCTTCGTTTTTGTGGTACACTGATGGCTCCTTCGTGCACTTCCTGAATCTCATCTCCTTGAGAACTTGATCGAGTTTCACATTCCAGGCTCTTGGTGCTTGGCGTAACCCATACAAGGCCTTGTGTAACACATAAACTCGATCCTCTTCTCCTTTCTTTTCAAAACCTTCGGGTTGTGTCACATACACTGTCTCCTTTAGATCTCCATTCAAGAAAGCGGTCTTCATGTCCAGATGATGAATCTCCCATCCGTTTGTTGCTGCTAGGGCTATTAAGAGCCGTATAGTTTCGAGACGTGCCACTGGTGCAAACACTTCATCGAAATCTATTCCTTGTCTTTGTACATAGCCTTTTGCCACAAGTCTCGCCTTATACTTGTTCACCGTACCATCTGCTTTTCTCTTGATCTTGTAGATCCACTTTAACCCTATAGGTTTCACTCCCGCCGGTCTATCCACAAGCTCCCATGTCTTGTTTCTTGTGATAGAATCCAACTCACCATAGCTTCAACCCATTCTCTTACGTGTTCGGCTTCAAGATAGTTCTCTGGCTCGCCATCTACTGTGAGCAACAACATCGCACTTTCTTGATCTGCAAGTAACACATAATCATCGAGATACCTTGGTTTTGTTAAGGTGCGGCCGTGTCTAGTCATCAACGGTTGACCACCACCGTCTTGGTTTGCATTGTGATCTGTATCTTCTTCCTCTTCTTCCTCATCTTGGTTTATAGCTTCTTGTTCATGATCCTCACCTTGATCGTTATCTTCTTCTATATCACCCTCATGTGGAAGCTTAAGCATACTAGGTTCACAATCAGCTTGGTTGGTTGTAGACGTCCAATCCCAAGCTTTCTTCTCATCGAAAATCACATCTCTACTCACCATCACCTTCCCTGCGACTGGATCATAGAGTCTATATGCTTTGGAACCCGGCTCAGTTCCAAGATTGATCACACTCTTTGATCTCTCATCTAACTTCTTTAGATGTGTTACACTGATTTTCGCATGTGCTACACAACCGAATATCCTTAAGTGCTCGATATTTGGTTTCTTCGATGTGAGACACTCGTATGGCGTTTGATCCTTCAAGGCTTTTGTAGGAACTCTATTGCTGAGGTAAGTTGAATGTCGTACAGCTTCTCCCCATAAGTAGTTCGACATCTTCATTGCCTTCAGCATACTTCTTGTCATACCCATTAAGGTTCGGTTTCTTCTCTCTACAACACCGTTTTGCTGAGGCGTGTAAGGCGCGGTTAGGTGCCTTTTAACTCCATTCTCTTCACAGAATAGATTGAACTCAGCTGAGGTAAACTCTCCTCCTCTATCGGTGCGAAAGGTCTTAATGGTTGAACCGGTTTGCTTCTCTACACTTTCCTTAAACCTTTTGAATCGATCGAATGCCTCACTCTTCTCCTTCATAAGTATAGTCCACATATACCTGGAGAAGTCATCAATTAGGACAAAGACATACTTGTTATTTGCAGGCGTTGGTGGTGTGATTGGTCCACACAAATCTCCATGCAGTAACTCCAATGGCTTTGTCGCACGAAACATGGCTTTAGTCGGGAATGACTGTCTAATCTGCTTCCCTGCTAGACATGCGTCACACACGCTTTCTTCGTGTGTTACACACGGCATTCCTACGACCATCTCTTTCTTTACCATGTTGTTCATCACGCCATAGCTTATATGTCCTAGTCGAGCATGCCACCTCCATGTTGCATCTTCATCTCTGACATGTAAACACTGCGGATAACTAATCTCCATCGGGGTCTTGTAGAGACGGTTTTGAGATCTTGTTACACGTACAAGCAACCTGCCACACGAATCTGTGAGTGTTAAATAGACATCTTTCATGTTAACCTCACATCCGTTCTCTGTTGCTTGTCCAAGACTCAATATGTTATGCTTCAGGTCGGGTATGTAGTATATGTCTTTGAGTGCCTTCTTTTCTCCAGTCTTGCACACAAAGGTAACAACCCCTTTTCCTACGATATCAACACACGATCCATCACCAAACTTCACTTTCCCTTTGGTGTTGAGATTCAAACTCGAAAAGAACTCCTTGTTTCCCGTCATGTGATTGCTCGCTCCATTATCCAAATACCAAACACTTGCATTGCCTTTGTTGATATCAAGATTCTTCGGAATCACCTTGTCTTCATTCAAGAATACCACCTCGTGTACATAGAGGGCATCGGCCTCTTGTGTTTCATTTAAGTTGGTTTCTTGATTCCTCACTGACTTCTCGGGACATGAATTCGCATAGTGACCCGGCTTGTCACATCTCCAACATATCAGCTTCGAACGATCCTTCTTCGAGTTTTTGTCTTCGGTGTGTGACACATGACTTTGGTTGTGTAACCTACCTCGACCTCTGCCTCTTCCATTCCGTCCTCTACCTCTACCACGAAAATCTCCATAGTTCCTCTGAACTTGGTGATTGTTATCTGAAAACATAAGCTTCCCTTGGTCTTCTTTTTGAGTTTCTTCCCCTACACGCTCCTCATACGCCTTTATCCTTCCGACTATGTCCTCAAAACCAGTAGAGTTAAGTTCTAGGACTTGTTCAAGCGATGCTACGATCTGGATATATTTGTGTCTTGGAAGACCCTTCAAAAACTTCTTAACCATCTTGGATTCTTCTATGTTTTCTCCCAACGAGGCTGCCTTGGATGATAACCCTGATAGCTTTCCCGCAAAGTCATCCACGGTATCACTATCATCCATCTTCAACCTGTCGAACTCCATCATCAATGTCTGAAGTCTCGCCTCCCTTACACGATCAGCTCCAAGGTGTCGTGACTTGATGGCGTCCCAGATGTCTTTTGATGCGGTTTGTTCTCCCACCTGGAGAATCAAAGTTTCGGGAATGGATTGAAACAAAAGAGCAATCGCAACATCGTTCTTCTTTTGATCATCCGAACCAGGGTCTATCGTGTCCCACACATCATGAACACGGAGTAACACCCTCATCCTTATCGACCAAACTGTGTAGTTTGTCGAGTTCAGCATCGGACATTGGATGGATGCGGATCCAAGGTCCTTCGCGCGTGGAGCCCTATTCACGTCAGCCATCTTGTGTCGTGAACTCTTGCTTCACAGCTACCAGGATCAAAGCTTCAACTTAAGCTTAAATCGAGTCTCCAACCTGAGGCTCTTATATCAATTGGAGCTTTCAACTTAAGCTCTGATACCAATTGAAGGATCTCTTAGAACAAAGGATAATAAGAACAACTCTCTTATTGCTTTAGAAACTTCTCAAAACTAAAGCTCTCAATGTTTCTCATAGATCTCTTATGGAACACCTCTCCATAAGGTCTATATTTATAGTGAAGGACAATTCCCTTTAACATGTGGGATATGGAAAACACAAACCTAATCTAATAGAAAACTTCCTTTTCCTATTCTAGATTTCCTTTTTGTGTTTATCTCTTAACATATTAAACATCCAATAATATGTTAAGTTTCCACAAGCTTGGAATTATCCAACAATAACAAGTGTTACATTCTTCTCTATCACCCTTGTTTGCGTTTTGATACTTGATTTTATGTTTGATCAACAACTAACGCACGGATCAAACTAAACCAGTAGTTATATATACAAAGAAAAACACATATACCTACGTATCGACTATGAAATCAGATGTAACTCTCTTATCGATATATGATTTTAGGAGTTAGATCTTCGTTGGAATAAACATGGATGATGGAGGGTTCAGACTCTATGAAGGTTCTTTTTCCGTTTTATTCGTGCTCAATATTCTCTGATATATAGAAAAAATATCTATGGAGGAACGGTGGGAAAGAGACGTTCTCGACCATTTTCCAACAAAACTTAGTTGGTACTTGTTTCGTTTGTCTTCTGTCTCTAAAATGTAATATTATTTTGTTTGATTTAAAGTTTAAAGAACAATGCATAGATAGAAACAGGAAAGTCAGGATACGGAGATATCTGAAATTTTTTTTTCCGTCAAAATTATTATTCTATTATTCAAACTTGAAGTAATAAAACAACCAACAAAATAAAAAAACTATGAAAATAAAGTGGTTCTAGCTAAAAAAATTGTAGTTTCACTTTGTCTCCAAAAAGTAGAGCATATTATGAAATCTTGAAATATTTTTTTCAATACTTGTATCTTTTTTGGGTTAAAATCCATAGAGCTATGCTTTAGGCACTGGCATATTTGTCCTATTGACACATCTGAATTCTAAAAGAATTAATATTGTACTTATTGGATATATATTAAAATAATATAGAGACACCAAGTTACATAGCCAACTTTTTAGTTTAGTGTCCAAAGGGCAATCTTATCGGTTAGTTTATTATTTTAGGTATCTAATATATATAAATAATAATATTTTCAAATGAAACAAATTACATAATCAAAATTATAGCACTGAGCCAATAAACAAACAAAAAGTGGCGAAAGAGTAAATAGCAAATGACAAAAGAGTAAACAGAAGGGTCCTTAAGTAACTTAGATAATAAGCGGTTGTGGTCATCTTGTTGTAAACTATTTGTGTGGATGCCATAACCAGATAGTGAGGAGTGAGAAAGTCGGCCATGAGGAGAAAGAGAGGCGGCTGCATACCTAAATCTATATGGTTTATACTTTGTACTTATCCTTATCTATGTTGTAGTTATCTATTTGTAAGCTCCATATATATAAAGGGCACCATGTATACACGTTTGACACAGATGAAATAAGACATACAATTCCCCTGTATTCTTAACACGTTATCAACACGATTGTCTTCTAATCCTAAGCTAAGAGTTCTGATCAAAGAACATCAACCCTAAACTCGTGAACAAGGTCTCTGCAACAAAGAACAACAAGTCTCAGCAAACAAATCACACAATCTCATCCCTCTCTCTCTAAGAACCATCCAACATAAACCCTAAAGGTAAACCGGCTTCAATCTAAACCCTAGGCAAACTCGATCTCTATCTCTCATCAACAACCAAGCACACGGCCAAGCTTCTGCAACAAGGACACGATCTCAACCTCTATCCATACAACCTCAACTTGTTCGTGACCTAGATCCAAAAGAAGATCAAACCTATCTCTCTCGGTGGTCCATACAATCAACCGGAACACAAGGTAACTCGCAAAACCCTAATCCACAAAACCCACATAGATGATAGCTAAGTTGCTGGTTAGGATAGAGAACTTCATCCTGATCATCTAGGATTCGAATTCATTGAATGATTGATTGCTTGATTGATTGTTTGAATACAAATAACATAGAAACCGGGTGCTAGGTTGTTAATCTACACAACTATGAACCCTAAACCTAATAATAACCTAAATGGGTTTCCTAAACATAACTTGATTAGGTTTACTAATCAGAACTTGATTAAGTTTACCAAGTATAACTAAATTAGGTTTGTTAACCAAAAACACTTGTTTGCTTGTTGATTGAATGATTGCTTGAATTGAGGTTATAAAACATGCATCATAATCATATTGGTCGCATGACATGCATACACATAGAAACTGATTTCTAAGTTATTTTGAAACTTATTGAATGAATCTAAAACACATAATGGCCTAATTATAAATCTATATGAATGTAAGATGTTGAAAATCAACAATCTGGATTTTGATGCCCTAAATGTCTCAGGAGACAATTATCTCCAATGGACACTAGATGCAAAGATCATATTGAAATCAAAAGGGGCACTAGATGCAAAGATCATATTGAAATCAAAAGGGGCACTATATGCAAAGACCATATTGAAATCAAAAGGACTCGGTGAATGCATAACTGAAGATAATAATGCAACCGAGAAGGATAGATACATGGCTATCCTAATTATACGCCATCATCTTGCGGAGAGTCTAAAAGACCAATAACTAACAATAGAGAATCCACTCGACCTTTGGACAGAATTAAAAGTAAGATACGATCACCAGAGAACTGTTATCTTACCAAAGGCAACATATGATTGGAGAAACCTTAGAATCCAGGATTATAAGTCTGTGGATGAATATAACTCGGCCCTATTTAAAATAGTCTCAAAATTAAAGTTGTGTGGTGAAAAGGTAACAGATAAAGAGATGTTAGAAAAGACATTCTCAACCTTCCACGCAAGTAACGTGTTGTTACAACAACAATATCGAGGAAAGGGGTTTAAGACATATGCTGAAATAATATCATGTTTATTGCTTGCTTAGCAAAACAACGAGTTATTGATGAGAAACAGTGAATTAAGACCTCTTGGTGCATCCCCATTACTTGACTCAAAAGTGGCCACGGATGAAAAGCGTGAATCCCACCATGTCCACAATACCGACCATAACAGCCATAACGGCCGTGGTCGAGGACATTGGCGTGGACGTGGCCGATCATACGACCATAGTAACCAACATGGTCGAGATCCCTATAGCCGAAACAATTACGGCCAGGGAAACCAATATGGCCGATCATACGGCCAAGACCATAACGACCGTGGTCGAGGGAAATGGTGTGGGCGTGGCCGATCATATGGCCGCGGTAACCTAATATACCTAATATGGGCGAAGCCCATACGGCCGAGAAAATTACGGCCGAGACAATCAGTATGACCTATCATACGGCCAAAACCATAATGGTCGAGATAGAAATGCATATGGTTGGGGTCGAGGTAGAGGCCGTGGATTCTTACCCAAACCACAAGGCCCGACCACGAATGCCAAAATGTGTGCCATAGATGCGGGATGGACGACCATTGGGCCAAAACGTGCATAACACCTAAGCATCTCTGCGACCTATATCAAGAAATTTTAAAAGGCAAGAACCCTGAAACCCATATGGTCTATAAATATGATGAAGAAGATTTCGATCATGAAAGAGATGATCTACTAGAATATGAGACATTAGATTGTTTAAAAGAATCCAATTGATTGAGACACCTTATAATCATTTGCTTTGTGTTTTTTTTTAATCCATTTTATGTTTTGCTTTGATTTGTTTGATGATTTCTTGATTGATAAATGACAATAAAAGAATAGTCAGTCTATTATAGACCACGGAAAAAGGCTTTGCCTAAAGGGGCACAAAATTTATTCACCCAATAAAAGACCCATTGAGTTATAAAGATTTGAGCATGAATGGTTTCCACATTGAACCAATGGGAAAAAGAAACAAAAGTTACTTTCAGATTATAAGAAAATCGCCTAAAGTCTTATAAGAAAGTGGTCAAGACTATACCTATATACTCTACTGATCTAGACTATGCCAAGGATCAGTATAATAAAGGCAAAAGCCATGGTATCCTGTATACCCACGAAATTTACACTTTATGGCATGACTGGATTAGCCGTCCAAACTTGATGCAAAGAAAAATATTGCAAAATACACAAAGAGTTATCCCATAAAATCTCACGTTGTGTAACATGTACACAAGGGAAACTCATTTAGGCTCTATTGTCCCAAGTACAACGTGATTATAGTATGTCCATGAGGGAAAGTGAGGACAAACCGTGATCCATGAACATACTACAAATCCGTGTGACATGGTCTATGACCATAGTAGACTTGGCCGAATTCTTTACAATACAAAGGCCACTACCTAATGCTTGAGGACACATGAATTTACATGTGTAAGATTAATATGCATCAAGCCATATGAGTGAACATAGATATTCTCATCTCAGATCAATTAAGGGTCATAAACAAGATATATACATAAATCATCTTAAAAGAATTTGAATATACCACCACAAACATATGTGCCATTTAAGATAGAACCTAAGAAGATGATTGAGAATGAGAATATATGTTGGATGTAAATGTCTTTCTCCCACGATTTTTAAGATGTCTTGAGCCAAACATGGGTGATCTAATTAGTGGCCAAGAACACATATTGCAAGAGATAAGTAATCTGATCATCCAACATTTAAAGGAGAAAGTTATAAGCTGGTAAAGAGAATAAGAGAAATAGAATGGTATTAACCATCATTTTCTTGGCAAGATCCTATGTTATTGAAGGTCATAAGATTGCAATCAACTATGTTATGTCTGGAATACAATGGAACGCAGAAAGAGTATCGATACCAATGATATATTTACATATAAGATAGCGCATACAAGGTAGCACTTGAATATAAGATATAAAGCAAGGATCATGAAGCCACGTGTGAGTACTCATAAATATAAGGTTAAAAGAAAACGTGGGGTTTAAAGAAAGATTTAAAGAATCTATAGAAGAGATGGACGTATTGGCCATACAACGCCATCTGATAAACCAGTGGATAAATGAGTCTTGTGAGGGAAAATAAATCGTGAGATATAGGATATGACCACGTGGTCTAAGGTGTTCATATGCCTACTTAAAGAATTTAAATAATGACTTGATTACACAAGGATACTCACACAGACTAAGGAACATATTATAAGGAGATATACTCCTATGTGGTGGATGCTACTACAATTCGAAATTGATAATGTCTAGATACATATAGAAAGAAATGATGATGTAGTAAGCAGTATATTAATCATTGGATAAAAATAATAAAGGTACCATAAAGATGGGAAAAAACTTCTCAAAGAACAGCTTTATTCCTTAGCTGTTTATGGACTGATGCAAAGCAGCTGAATATAATATGATCGACTAAATAATACTTAGTAAATGAGTTCCATAAGAACAATCCAAATCAGTTCATATATTCTGACAAAAGGAAATTCCTTGTGTTTATAATAAACCAGCTTAAAGAAAGTTGATTGGTTTCAAATGATACAAGTTATCGATTGATTCTTAGACATGTTATGATGGAACTGCAATAACTTGCAGCATCACGCAAAGAGCGTAGACATACAAGAGGCAAATTGTGCGTGTGTGTATTTAGATCTAAGATCCAAAAGTATTAAGATCAGCACGCCATACTCTATCTAAAAACATACAAGAGATGTTTTAAAACATCCATTTGGATTACAAGATTACAGACCATATGGTTTATGGTTGGTCTATAACTCATTATATTTTTGAATGAAATATGAGATGGTCTTAGAGAAAAGGAAAGTGGATCCATCAGATTCACACCAAAGGTCCATACTGATCACGACAATATTCGGCTTCGTCCCGGTTCAATTGTCCACAGTAACCATCATATTGATTCAGATCGTGGTACAGCCATGATACATCAACATGCATATCAGTATGCATAGTTCAAAGTATAGCTGATGATAAAGAAAGGTCCTACGGAACCAATAGTAACCAACTCGCCACCCATAGTCACTCATGAGATAAGTTGTGGACGTGCATAAGTATATACTTTTTTATTTACAAGGAACAAAAGATTTAAATTTGTTTTATACTAACCAACCCAAAGAGGGGTTAACTGATTTTGTTGACGCAGGTTTTCTATCAAATCCACATAATCCAAGATCACAAACAGGTTATGTATTTACTCATGGAGGTACTGCAATCTCGTGGAGGTCTATGAAGCAGACAATGGCAGCTACATCATCCAATCACTCAGAAATATTGGCAATACATAAGGCAATTCGAGAGTGCGTTTGGCTACGGTCTATGACACATCATATCCTGGCCGACAATGGCTTATCAGAAGGCAAAGAAAAATAGACCAAGACCATCATCTATGAAGACAATACAGCTTTCATAGCACAATTAAAAGATGGATACATCAAAGGTGATATAACAAAACATATACTGCCAAAATTTTCTTCACACATGAGTTACAGAAGGCAAAAGAAGTTCAAGTAGTGCAAGTACGATCAAGTGATAGCTCAGACAATTTATTCACCAAATCTCTACCAACCTCTACGTTCAGAAAGTTGATATACAAGATAGGAATGAGACGATTGAAGGACATCCAATGAGGCACAAAATATGGGGAATAATACGGTTGTACTCTTTTTCCTTAAGCGTGGTTTTATCCCAATAGGGTTTTACTGGTAAGGTTTTAACGAGGCAACATATCAAGCGTATTATGAGCTCTATATGGTTATAACATCCAAGGGGGAGTGTTTTAAACCATTTGTGTGGATGCCATAACCATATAGTGAGGAGTGAGAAAGTCGGCCATGAGGAGAGAGAGGCAGCTGCATATGGATAGTCCTTATCCACTTAGGATAATTTTAAACCTAAATGGTTTATACTTTGTACTTATCCTTATCTATGTTGTAGTTATCTACTTGTAAGCTCCCTATATATAAAGGACACCATGTATACACGTTTGCCACAGATGAAATAAGACATACAATTCCCCCATATTCTTAACACATCTTTCTTTCTTTTCTCTTTTCTCTATTTTTTAATAGTTAAACCGTTTACAAAGTGATCGTTGTTGTATTTACCCGTTTGTGTATTGCTCAGTTTTATCTCACTTTAAATAATTATAGTTATTTTGATATTTTATGTATGTCTAGAAAGTGTTGCTGGAAACAAGAAAATAATCCAGTGAAAAGTTATGTAATCGATATAAAGTTCTATGTTATTGAATCATGACCTCAAGGTCGATATATATACAAAGCATAAAGATCCTAATACTATCAACATAAGGAAACCATAATGTAACAGAAAGAGGAAATAAGCTAATAGATAAGGATGATCAAGATATATGGAAATATATCTTAATATCTACCCTCAAGTTGGAGCATATAGGTTTCAAATGCAACTTGTATAATACAATATCAAATTATTTCCTTCCTAAGGCTTTAGTTAGAATATCAGCGAGTTGGTCTTTAGAAACGACATGAACCGTGGCAATAGTCTTGTCGATTATAGGATCGCGTATGAAATGACATTTTGCTTCAATATGCTTTGTTCTTTCGTGAAAAACTGGATTTTTCGTTAAGTAGATAGCAGACTGATTGTCACACATTAGTGTCATTGGGCGAGTATGATCGATGCCAAAGTCAAGTAGGAGGCCCTTAACCCATTTGAGTTCGTGAACTGCCTCAGTCATAGCCTTGTATTTAGCTTCAATGGAGGATAAGGCGACGGTGTCTTACTTCTTAGTTTTCCAAGAAATTATAGAAGTGCCAATCTGAACCAGCCAACCAGTCAATGATTGTCGAGTAACAGGGCAGCCTTCCCAATCTGAATCATACCAGCCTGTTATACGGATTGGTGAAGCCATACGCAACATAATCCCTTGGCCAATTGTTCCTTTTAAATAACGAACCACATGCATAACCGCATCCCAATGGAAAGTTTCTGGTTTCTGCATAAACGGAGTAAGAACGTGAATAGAGTATGTCAGGTCGGGACGAGTTTCCGCAAGATACACTAGACACCCAACTAGACGCCTATCGTTCTGGATCCAAAAACGGTGATCCTTTGGCCAAGGCAAGACCGTGTTTTTGATCAATAGGGAATCCAACGGGCTTGCAGCCTAGCATTCCCACTTCTGTAACTATATCGGTACAATATTTTCTTTGACATAAATAGAAACCATCCACACTGCAAGCAACTTCAAGTCCAAGAAAATACTTAAGATGTTCAAGATCTTTCATGTGGAAACATGTCGATAAATAAGATTTAAAATCATTGATTGAAGACGTTGAATTTCCGGATATGATAAGGTCGTCAACGTATACCAGAACACGGAGAGTAATATCACCTTTGGTTGAGACGAAGAAAGAGTAACCACTTCGTGATTGTGTAAATCCAAATGCCCGTAAAGCAATTGTGAGTTTTGCAAACCAACAACGAGGGGCTTGTCGTAGGTCGTACAATGATTTTCGTAACCGACAAACCCGTGAGTCAGAGTTGGATCGAAAACCTGGTGTAAGTTTCATATAAACTTCTTCATTGAGATCCCCGTGAATAAACACGTTATGAACGTCCATTTGATGCACTTCATGATTTTGTTTAGCGGCAATGTCAAGAAATATACGAACTGTCGTCATCTTTGCCACTGGTGAAAAAGTCTCACCATAATCAATTCCTTCAACTTGGTTGTTTTCTAAAACGACCAGGCGAGATTTATACCGCTCTAGAGTTCCATCAGCTTTGAGCTTTACGCGGTATACCCATTTACAGCCAAGTGCAGTTTTTCCCGGAGGTAGTTAAGTCAAGTCCCACGTTTTGTTGAGTTCTAAAGCATCGATCTCGTGACACATTGATTGCTTCCAGACATCCTGTTGTACTGCTTCTGAGGATGCCGCTGGAGCAGGAGTAGAAAGAGGAGTGAGAGAGACTGTACTTATGACGAAATTGGTAAGGCGTGTTGAAGGTTTCTTTTCTCTGAAACCCCAGCCTAATTCTGTAGTTGCTTCTGTTGTAGATATCGATTTTTTTCAGTTGTATTATCAATCGATGTCGTAGTCGGTGTAGTAGCCGTAGTCGGTGTAGGAGATGTCGTAATTGTAGTTTCTGTCAAAGTTATTATTGTTGTTTCTTCGTCAATAAGATCAGTGATTGGTGAATAGAGAATCGGAGATGTCGTCGTTGAAGGTGATATTGCAGGTGTCTCAAGGTATGGAAATACTTTTTCTTGAAACAAGACATCTCGTGAGGTAAATATTTTTTCTTTGTCTAAATCGTATAACCGCCATCCTTTCTTTCCATATGTATATCCAAAAAATACACAACATCGGCTTCGAGAAGCAAATTTATCCCCACCGTGATGTTGGTTGTGGGCGTAACACAAGCACCCGAATACGCAAAGTTGATCAAAGGCAGGAGGTCGATTATAGAGCATCTCGAAGGGTGTTTTGTCATTAAGAAGTTTGGATGGAGTTCTATTAATCAAGTAGTTGGCTGTTAAGGCGCATTCTGCCCAAAATCAATCGGTAATCTCGCCTGAAACCGTAGTGCCCGAGCAACGTTTAGAATATGTATGTGTTTGCGTTCGACACGTCCGTTTTGTTGTGGAGTGCCCACACATGATGTTTCATGTATGATTCCTTGTTCGTGAAAGAACTTAGTTAAACACATGAATTTTGTTCCGTTGTCACTCTGAAGTCTCTTGACTTTGTAATCAAATTGGCGATGAACAAGAGCAAGAAAATCTCGTATACGGGTGGAGACGTTGGTTTTATCAGGAAGAAGATATAGCCATACAGCTCTTGAATAATCGTCGACAATGGTCAAAAATAAGGAGAACCACAAAATGCAGAGATGCGGTAAGGCCCCAGAGATCAAAATGAATTAACTCAAAAGGCCATGATGCTTTATTATAACTATCAGGAAAAACGTTTCGTGTTTGTTTTGAGCGAAGAAAAACATCACATGAAGATAAAGAAAGCGCAAGACTACTAGACTTGAGTTTAACACCAGGAAGTAAGCTAATAACTCGAGAAGACGGATGACCGAGACATTGATGCTATAAAACACCGTCGTCACTAGTTGTAGTGTTGAAAGCAGTTACAGTTTCGAAGCCTCGGAATTCATACAGTCCCTCTCTCTCTCGTTTACCCCCTCCAATCAGCGTCCTCGTGATACGGTCTTGCAAAACCACAAGTCTATCAGTAACTTGACCAATCAAAGAATGATCAGTAAGAAGTTGGCCAAGAGATATGAGGTTCGTGTGAAATCCATCAACATAATACACATTCTGCAACTGTTAATGTGATGTTAGTCTGATCGTGCCCCGTTTCGTGGTCAAAACATTAGCATCGGCTGGTAATGTGACCGATATTGGATTGACAAGATCAATGTTTTTAAGGAGATCGAGGCGACCAGTCATGTGGTGAGTGGCGCCTGAATCTAAGATCCAAGTAGGATCATTATTCTTACCGCTTAGACGATTGTTGTTTGGTTTTGTCGATGGATTTATAAGTTTTACCAATGTTTGCCACTGAGCATCAGAGAAGCTGGTTAACCCTTGTCTATCGGTGTCGGTTAGTGTTAAGTTAGCACCAATCTCATTAGTTGGTTTGATTATTTGAGAAGAGTTGACTTGAGTAGATGAGTTTTGTCTAGATGATTGTGTGTTTGTTGGTCCTCCTGGATAGTTGGTGCGAGTACGAGGTTTCGTTCCCCACCAATCGGGATTACTGAGAACTCGAAAACAATTTGTGGCATGATGTCATGTTCGTCCGCAGCTAGTACGAGTAATGTTTGCATCTGGGTTGGTGTAACGAGGTCGAGTATTGTCGTTTTGTCGAGATGTTGAAGAAGATCGGCCATAGTCTGTCATGTTTGGTTGTGTTGAAGCTCGAGCAGCAAAACCTAGGACAGAGGGAGTCTCAGTTTTTTAGTTCAGTTGTACGGTTTCGTTTTGCACTATCATTTGATATGCTGTATCAAGATCTGGTAGAGGTATTTGCGCACAAATCTAAGATCTTACGGACCCATGAATGTCGTCTAGTCCAAATAGGAAGTCGTGAACACGAATGGTTTCACGTTCCGTTTCATGAGCGCTTACCAGATCGCATGCACACTTTCCTCAATTACATGTCTTGGTTGATAGACATTCAGCCATAGAATCCTAGATTCTTGTCAATCGTCCAAAATAGTCTTCGACTGTTGATCCGGCCTGTCGACAATTTGCAAGGGAGGCTCGAAGTTGTTGATATCGAGCTCCACTCTTTAAAGCAAACTGTTTTTTGATATTATCCCACAGATCCTTAGCAACCTCTTTATGAGAGATATTAGATCGTAGTTTTGGTGCGATTGTTAGTTTTATCGAGGTTGCAAGTAGATGATTATTAGCTATCCAGTCTTCGAGATCCGGGGAGTCGTTGTTTGGTTTTGATATGGTGCCATCGATGAAGGCAAACTTCTTCCTAGCACTCAATGCTACTCGAAAGTTTTGTGCCCATTCATCAGAGTTTCGTCTGTTGAGTAAGGGCTGAGAGATAACCGCTCCAGGATTATCACTAGCAGTCAAGTCGTATGGAGAGATCGTTCGTCGAGTCGTGTTTTTTGTTGCAAGAGGTCCAGCCATGATCGAGAGTCGTTAAAAGTTGAGTCGGTAGAGTCGAGAATTTGTATGTAAATCGAGAGTCGTTTCGGTAGTATGATCGAAAAACGTTTTTCTTAGTTTCGTGGCTCTGATACCATGATAAATTCGGGTTTATCATGAGCTTCCAAGTTAAAATCAATTGTCGATAAGTGGATTGGCCTAAGTCCCTTATATATTACTCAAGTCCATTACATCTTTCCAATGTGGGATCTTCTCTCCAACACCCTCCCTCGAGATAATGGTGCGTATAACCATTAATCTCGCAGAATCCGTCATACCTCCTCTGAGACAATGCTTTTTATTCTCTTGCAATCTCGAAGGAATTGAACCTTTTCTAAGCCATCAGTTCGTAGGATGATCAGGCCACTGTCCGGAACAGCTAAGTGGATACAAAACGAATTGACGTAAGATCTAAACCAATGGTATTCTCAAATACTTTGTTCAACGCACAGAAATTTAGAATATTATTTTATCTATTAGACTAATTTGCTTGGCTTTTAATAAAATTTCAGTATATGAAAAACAATCATGGATTTTTATTAAGTTATAAAAAACTATTTCTGAGATCTCGTTAGAGGGCATCATTTTGTTGTTGTGCTTTAGGTACCATGACACTTAGGACTAGCACTGAGTCCTCCAACTTTATTGAGAAATTTGGCTATGTCTGAAATTTTCCTAAGAATTGCTATCAAATCTTTGTAACATGTCCCAAAGTATTGACAAATTGAATAATCAGGCTCGGCCTAAATGATACCAAGACCTTGTCCTTATTTAAGTTCCCCCTCGCAAATTTTCGTTTTTAACAAAAGAGGACCCTAATTTTTAAAAGAAAAACAAAGAACCATGTGCAAAGCCGTGAGCATATGGGGTAAGCCGGCACCGCGAATGATGGAACATACACTTTCCATTGCCCACAAATCTGAGATATTTCGTGAAGGATATTGGGTCTAGTTATTTTCGGAGTAGCATAGCTAATGATATTTATATAATTTTTTTCTAAATTTGCTCTATATTTTCAAATAAAGTAATTAGAATTTACCAAAAAATGGAGAGCCGATACCCAAAATGACCAAAACATTATCCGATCCTCGTCTTTGTTTTTGACAATGCTATCCGATCCTTGTCACATGGAGGCATTAATAACTCATCAACATTCAATTGCTCAACAACTACCCATGTACTCGATATTAATACTATCGTCTTTGCACGTATTTACTATTTCACCCACTTTTATGTATTCGATGCCACCACTGTAAACAATCAACTAGAACTTTACCATTAAAAAGGCTTTAAAACCTTGGTGATTGTCAAAACCTCATCAACACGAACAAAGATCTGAGAAAATGGAGCAAGAACTCAAAAACTTGATCAAAGTATGGATTTCTGCACTAATCTCCATATCGTATTGTTACTACATACCAACTAGAATCAAATCTGGTGTTCCACGGTTACTCTCTCTTTGTCCTGTCCTTGCTTTGTTTCTTGTTCTTCCTCTGTGTTTCTCTTCTGTGCATCTGTCTTTAATCACAGCATTTTTCCTCACATGGCTTGCCAACTTCAAACTCATTCTCTTCTCCTTTGACAAAGGTCCTCTAATCCCAATCCCTGTAACTCTCTCCAGATTCATCTGCTTTACTTGCTTCCCAATCAAAGCTCAGCAAAACCCTAAACGTCAAAACCACTTGCCCAAATTGTTTTTCGCCATTAAAGTTGCCATATTTGGTGTGTTATTACATTTGTATGGTTACAGAAAGAACCTGTATCCATCTCTGCTACTGAGTCTCTACACTGTGCACCTCTACTTAGAGATTGAGATCATTTTATCATTCGTCAAAAATGTAGTTTGTGTCTTTCTTGGCTGTGACCTCGAACCACAGTCCAATAAACCATACCTAGCCACATCTCTACAAGATTTTTGGGGTCGACGGTGGAACCTCATGGTTCCAGCCATTCTCCGGCCAGCTGTTTACGCCCCAATGCGGCGAGTTTCTGAACGTAGAATGAGCTCCGGTTGGGCTTTGTTTCCGGGGATATTAGCGGCGTTCGCCGTCTCCGGGTTGGTTCATGAACTGCTCTTCTTCTATTTAACTCGTGAGATGCCAACATGGGAAGTTACAATGTTCTTCATGTTACATGGCGTTTGCACTGCGGCGGAATTGGCCGTGAAGAAGAAGACGACAGTGATGAAGCGGTGGCAGCTGAGTCCGGTGGTGTCGAGGCTACTCACGGTTGGGTTTGTGTTTGTGACGGGTGGGTGGTTGTTTACACCTCAGCTTATAAGGAGCGGCGTGATAGAGAGATACATCAATGAAGCTTTATTGCTAGTTGATTTCTTTACGCAGAAGTTATTCATTTTGTTAGGGATATTTATAAGGGAGAATTGGTAAAATGGGACACCTAAAACTTAGATTTATGTTAATAGGATTTTTTGAAGATTATTTAGGAAACTAGGATTTTGATTCTTGTGAAGACCATAATGCCCTAAACTTATCTAATTATTAAGAATTTTAATTAAAATAAATGATAATAAACCAATTTGCTTTATTTTTTAATTAAAATCGATCGAAAAAAAAGAAGAAAAACAAAGGAAACCTAAACGACACCTCCCTTCTCGGCTTCTCTTTCGTTCATCTTTTCTCTGCCGAAATTCTATGGGTCTCTATCTTCTTCTTCTTTTCTGGGTTGGTGAAGGTATTTCATCTGATTTTTTCGCTTAATCTCGTCTCTAATCTCGGTTTCGTCATCATCTTATCAGTTCCCACACACAAACCACGAATCAAGTTGTTCTTCCCCAAAGTGTTCGACAGTACGAAATTGAAGTGTTCTTCCTTCAATTCCATCGAAATCCCACGGTTTGTCACAGTAGGTATGTGCTTACTTGATTGATTCTCTTAACCCTAGAATTTTTATAACCCGAATTCTCATCTTAACCCTAGAATTTCTATAACCCGATTTGTCATCTTAACCCTAGAATTTTTATAACCCGATTTATAACCCGATTTGTTATAAAATACACAAGCATTACATAATTTGTATTTGTATTTGTAGACTTTCGATTTAGGTTTCTTGTAAAGGGGCAAAACATGTCTTCATTTAGGTTTCTTGTAGAGTCTCGATTTTAATGTCTCGTGTAGAACATCTTTGGTTATTGATAAATTGCAGAGATTTTTGTTCTTTTTGAAGTTAGACCTAGGTGGAACACATAGTATACCAAAGGTATACTTTGGATGTAAACCCGGTTTGTATTGCTCATTGTTTGTGTGATTTATAACCCGATTTGTTATAAAATACAAAAGCATTGCATAATTTGTATTTGTATTTGTAGACTTTCGATTTAGGTTTCTTGTAAAGGGGCAAAATATGTCTTCATTTAGGTTTCTTGTAGAGTCTCGATTGTAATGTCTCGTGTAGAACATCTTTGGTTATTGATAAATTGCAGAGATTGTTGTTCTTTTTGAAGTTAGACCTAGGTGGAACACATAGTATACCAAAGGTAGACTTTGGATGTAAACCCGGTTTGTATTGCTCATTGTTTGTGTGATTTCTATAATAATTTAACTTGTTTCTGTTTTATGGCTTGTAGGTATGTCAAACGAGTTACCGAAGCGACTTTTTAAGGAGGGTGAAGAGCCCCAAGTTAGCCAGATCAACAACAACTGCAGGTTGATCCACGTCATGGAGTTGTTGAATACATGGCTGCCAAAGGAGTTGAAAGAAGTGAAGAAAGATCTGGTTTTTTCACAGATCTTTAAGTTGCATGACACTGGTCTTAAGTACTCCGCGAGAGTGATACACAACTTCTTGTGTAGGGAGCTGGTTACTTATAAAATGCACGAGCTCTGGTTTGTATTTGCAAGGAGACCACTCCGGTTTTCTTTGCAAGAGTTCCATGCAGTAACGGGGCTCAAGTGCAACACAAGTCTTTCACTAAAGGAACCCGAAGAGTGGGAAGATGATGGCGGTTTCTGGAGCAGAGTGCTGAAGTTAAAAGAGGGAATTTGTATCTTGAAATTGTGGAAGAAGCACAGTGAAGCTGTTAAGAAGTGGAGTAATGCTGACCGAATAAGACTGGTCTACATTTGCATCCTTGTTTATGTGGTTTTAGGGAGAGATGAGAAGGCTAATATCCCCCTCAGATACATAAAGTTGGTCATGGATCTTGAGAAGTTTCGAAAGTATCCTTGGGGTGTTGCTGCGTATGACCTTCTCCTAGAGTCAGTCGCCAAAACTCGTGACAAACTGAAGGATAAAACTAGTAGTTACGTGCTAGATGGCTTCTCCTACGCCATTCAAATTTGGGCAATGGAAGCAGTCCCAAAGATTGGAAAGCTCTTGGGAAAAAAACTCGACAAAGGTTTTAAGGATGGTCCCAGATGCATAAACTGGATGGGAGCTGCGAAGGTGTCTTACGAGGAGATAATTCGGTTGGAGAACATCTTTGCACGAGAGGTAATTACCTTGATTGAAACCATTTAGACTCTTCAATTATTAGCATAGCCATGAGACTATAATTGAAGATTTCATCATGTTTGAATCATCTTTGATGTTGTTTACCTTTGTTGTATCGGATGTCATCTTTCCATACATATCTTGGGACGGGAACTATGTGGTAGTTGAGGATCATGTTTTTATCAGAGAAGATGAGGTGGAGGACGATAGAATCAGGCGGCTCAGAGCATTGATCTATCTTAAGCATGACTTCAGTGATCATATTTGGGAGTTCGAGGACCCTCCAGAGGTTTCTCTTGAGCTAGTTGACGAAGAGAGTGAGAATGATAAAAACTTTCGAACTCCAAAAGGATCAGAGAACACATGCTCGGTTGCTAAAAAAGGAAAGAAGAGGCTCCCGGATCGTGGAATGGAAAAAAGGAAGCATAAGGTTCTCTCGGGTAGACCACAACAAGCATCATTCAATGAAGATATCAAGGCTTACATGGAGCAATTGTTTCAGCAGAATTTTTCTGCTATGGAACAGAGGCTAAAGAAACAAATGGATGAGAAATTTGAGGAAATGCAGTCACAGCTTAAAGATTCACTAAAGGATGCAAGCGATGAAGTTGAGAATGAAGAGCCATCGACGAGTAAACCATCACCGAGCAAGCCTTCACCGAGCAAGCCATCACCGACCAAGCCATCACCGAGCAAGCCATTGCCAAGGAGGTCCAACCGCTTGGTAAGCATGGGAAAAATACACTAGTTATTTTGGCTTGTTTATTATATGGTTTGTGTGTTTGTTTGTGTTAGTGTTTTATGTGTGTTCTATCTTGTCTTGGTTTGGAAGTTTACTTTGTGTAATATACTTATGCAATGCTTGTGTATTTTGGTGTGTGAACTATGTTTTGGCATGTAAAACAATTTCGTGTATTTTGGTGTAAGATATTCATGTAATGCTTGTGTATTTTGGTGTAACATATTCATGTAATGCTTATGCAATGCTCGTGTATTTTTGTGTTTGTTATACCATCATTTAATAATTTATCTTGAATTAACAGGATGTGAATTTGAATCAAGAAGAAGATATGAACATTGAGATAGGTACCCAAGGCATAGAAGAGCTTTCTCAGGCCTCGCACGTGCCCGGTTTTGATCCATCGCAGACCAATAAGGACGTCGAACCCAGAGACTGGTGGACTCCGATGACTACACTCCGAACACCAAAAGTTGAACAAATGCAAGACCATACAACTCCACCGCCTTCTTTGTGGGAGAAATGGTCTAAAGGACAATGCAAAAAACTTCAGCTTAGTGATTCGCCAATGGTTCATGATGGTTCTCCGGAGTCGTCTTTGTACTTTGTTTCCGAAGAGTCTTGGAAAAGATTCAGTGAATGGTCTATGAATCCAACGACTTTGTGGATTGGTCCTACAGCCTTTAATAGGACCGTAGCTACAAGGATAATTGTTGCTGGAAAATGGCTTGGAAACGAGGTAATGCTTTCTTGACTAGTTTGCATGATCATAACTTTGTAACACATCTTTAATGTTGCACCGGTTTAATATCTTTGATGATTATTCAGGAAATGGATGCGTTTATGTATATATGGCGAACGAACACATCTTTGAGGCGTTGGACCCCAGATCGTGTGGCTTTCATGAGCGCTACTTTCTGCCTCCAAATCGACGTTCAGTACAAGAAGTTTGTGGTAGACAAAAGAGGATATGAATTGCCTGATTTTCTTCTTGGATACGGGAGCTTCCATCTCATGGGCGTACTGATAAAGTTTGGGGTGTCGATGTTGATCGTCTCTACTTTCCTCTATTTGTGAATGGTAATAATCATTGGTCCCTCTACACGTCTCCCTTTACATCTCTATTTTTACAAATTTAGTAATGTTCCACGCAGGTAATCATTGGATTTCTGTCTGTGTCAACATCATTGAAAAGCAAGTGCAAGTCTTTGATTGCTCTCAGGGAAAGAATAGGCAATATGTGGAGAAGTTTGCCATTATGATTCCTAGGATAGTGAAGGCTGTTGCGCCACCTGAAAACAAGAAGCACCTACTCTTGGAAAAGTACTCTATCGTAGATGTACCTATGAAGTCCAGATTGAACAAGTCTTGTTGTGATTGCGGGGCATACGCACTGAAACACTTGGAATGCCACTTGCTTGGTCTCGACCTCAGTTTAGTGGATGATGAAATCATCATGGGTTGCCGACAGAAGATTGCTGTGGATATATGGGAGGCTGCACAAGATCCCGTTTTAGTTCAGCTAATGACACAATATGTGCCTTCTAAGCATGAATCGTCTGTTGTCTTTGATCTCGTAGAAGACTGATTATTTAGTTTGTTTATGAAGTTTGGTGTTTCTAGGAATTATAACAAAACTCTAAACTACTAATCTAATTGTTACTACATCTTTGCTTCATGTATTACTACAAATTTAGAAGATTAAATTTTAGAAGATTCAATGAGAAGGTACGAGCATTTAGCATTATGTTGTATTCGATTACTCGTGACATTTTTGTGATCTGCCTTAGGTACAATATATGTTATATGTCGTAAAACGGCGTCGTTTAATAATTTATTTTTGACCTAAATCTTTTTCTTCCTCATTTTTTTCATGACAAATTTGATCTGGGGGCGAAAACTTGGAGATCGATTCAATAATGTCTTCGGTCAATTCTACGTCCTCTTCAAGAGATCGACACCCCAAACCACATGGGATTCCCACAAAATGCAAATGCGGTGAAGCAGCGGTTCTTTTAACTTCAAAAACATGCAAAAATCCGGGGAGATTATTTCATTGTTGTCCGATGGGATCTGAGAAGGTTAGTCCCCTAATTATATAACTTTGTATTCATTTTAATCTAATTGTATGTTGGATTTTAATGATGAAGGACAAAACCCACTTGTTCAAATGGACTGATAAGTCAGTTGTTGAAGAAATTGAAGACATACAGGAAGTGGTTGATGTGCTTCTCATCGACAATTCCCAGTTGCAGAATTCAATGAGAGCTTGTGAGGCCATGCTGAAACGCCATGAAAGTAGGATTGAAGAGATGGAAGATACAATCGCATGTTGTCAAGAGAAGACCATGAAATGCATTAGCGAATTAAGGATCATAAAACTTTTGTTTGTGTGTTGTTTGGTGATGGTCTTCATGTACCTTATCTATGCATAATGGGTTGGCGAATTAAGGATCATAGTTTGTCTTTCTGTTTTTTCAAATATTTGTTAGACTATGTTTCTTGGTGTTTCTTGGTCACAATCATCTACTTGAACAAAAGTTGTTGTAAAAACCAAATTGTCAAATAGGTTCTTCACCACAAAATACGTAACTAAATAGTCAAATACCAAACTGTCAAATAGATTCTTCCACGCAAAAAAAACAATGAAGAAAGAACACAACAAACTAAATAGGCAAATCACATGTTCCTCTCTTGTGTCCTTCAATACCACACCGGCTGCACTTGTGCTTTTTATTCTTTCTTGATCCTTGAGATGATTTTATCTTGTCTTCTACAGTTTCGTACCTTCTCTTTACTGGTCTACCAGCACTCTTTCTTGTCTCTGGTGGTAAAACCTTCTCAAGTTGAACATCAGCTGGGACATTCCATTCAGACTCAGGAACTGCTATTGGATTAATGCATTCCGCATAAACAGTTCTCCATGTTGCAGTGGTGTAGACGCCATCAGTAAATCTGTGTACTTCCATATCTGTGTCAAAAAAACAGAGACCAAGAAATGTTTATATTTTGCATAAAACTGAGCTGAAATAGGTCCCAATATCATGAGTTTGCATTTCCATACCTCGTGAATAAATCGCAAGAATGGCGTGTTTGCAAGGTATTTTTCCCAAATCATACTTTCCACATGTGCATGTTCTCTTTTCGAGATCAACATAACAATCATATTTGTCTCCTTTAACAAGTGATCTGAAATTGTCAACCTTGTAAACCTGAAATCCTTTTGCCTTCACAATTCTCCTATCAATCTTTTTCTCCACCTTAATGGTTAAAGGATCATATGCTTCGAGCTTAACATTCGACGCTCATAGAACCACCGAGTCATCATTTCTCTTATACTATCTAGCAAAGGAATCACTGGAAATTCTCTAGGTGATCTCAATACTGAATTTATCGACTCTGCAGGGTTATTGGTCCTAATGTCGTACCTGGATCCAGGGAAGACAGAACGAGCCCATTTTCTCACATCAGCCTCCTGTAGATACCTTCCAAGCGCAGGACACATATCAAAAATTTCGGTGAGACGTTCCTGAAATTCAGTGAACCTATATGCCCGTGAAGCTTTCTCAACCAATCCAGTCAACCCCTTTGTCTTGAAATTCTTAACCACATTGGTCAGCAAGTGGTGAATGCAAATTCCATGTGTTGAATGAGGATAGACAGTACCAATCGCTTTAGCAATTGATGAATTTCTATCAGACACATAGGCTAAGTCTTTACTATCAGCAATAACGACATTCAATTGTTTAAAGAACCACTCCCATGAATCGTCATTCTCTGAATCAACAACTCCAAATGCAATCGGATACAAATTAGAGTTACCATCTACAGCTGTAGCCACAAGTAGAACTCCTTTGTATTTATTTTTCAGAAAAGTTCCATCAACAACAATCACCTTACGAATGCCATTGTAGAATCCTCTAACTGATTGCCCAAACGAGAGAAATAAATACATGAACCTTCCATCCTTATCAGTTTCATAGTGAGTGTGCGTACCAGGATTAGCTTGTTTAATCATACACAAATATTTTGGTATTTTTGCATAACTTTGATCTGGTATGCCTCTAACTGCTGCAATTGCAAACTCACGAGCTGCCCATGCGTGCCAATAAGTAATCTCACAACTATACTCTAGGCGCATAAACTGAACAATGTCATTCCCTTTTGGTCCTTCATTGGCATCCTCATATCGATGTTGTATCAAACTCCCAATTGTTCTTGCTGACGCTTTTTTTCCAAATTTTCTTTTCCTAGAAGGAGCACATGAATGTCTTCCCACGCACTTGTTAATCATGAAATATGTAGATCCAGCTAGACATTCTGCACGCACAGTCCAGTTGCAGCTTGAGTCTTTACATCGAATATACCACCATTTTCTCGTGGATTTGACAACAACATAATCGAAATTATTGTTCATCGCCCAAATTTCCGTTGTTGCCTTTAGAACCTCTTTATTCCTGTAAATTTGATCTTTCTTCACGAGATCAGTTCTTTCAGACCGTTCATCCTTTTCACTGTCTCCATTGTTTTCACTCCTTAAACCAGCATCATCGTAACTATCCTTAGCAACATGATTATTCTCATAAGATTCCTTTAACGGTTTGAAGTATGCTTGATTTATTTCAGGAACTTCGTCATCCTCAACATTACTTGAATCACACGGCTCCTTATTCAAATCGATATTGGCTCGTTCTTGTTGTTTTACACCAAGACTAGAGAACGTGACACACAAGGTTGTAGATGAACCCTTCCTCGCGTACACCACAAAATTAGATACTTGTCGATCATTGCTGATAACAATGGGAGGATTTCCTCTTTGCTTCACCATCTCATAACTGAACTCGACATTAACGACATCATGGTCCAACCCATAATCTTCACACACCGTGACCTTGAGCTCCTCCAACAAAGTATTAGTTTCTAGTGTTACCATTCGACCACGCCTTTCCTTGTCTACCACGAAACTCCACTGATCACTGCAACTACACATCCATACACCACATTTAAGATAGATTAGAACCATGTTAGAGAGAAAATATAGTTATTTCGATGAAGAAGAGAGAGTTGCAACGAATGAAAGAGAGAAAGATCGTGTGAGGAGAAAAAAGTGGGAGAGAATATACTTTGAGAGATTTAGGGTAGATTTAGTGTAGATTTAGGAAACACCATAACCGAAAATAGAAGTTGCCATATTTATCCGATTCGGCTAGAATATGCTTTCTACGTCAAGCAGAACAATGTAGAGTGGGTATTAAATATATTCTTCAACATGCGTAACATAAGGTAAAAGGCAGTACAAGTTATGAAACATAAATAAAAGAAGCTATATCATAGAGTAATGGCTATTAATTGTAATCAAGCCGATTGTAGATTAATGATATTTTACTAGAATATAACCTTATACATTATAGCTGATTTAGAATACATAAGAAACTTTTGTTTGCGTTATATACCCTGGATATATCTGTGTATAATACCTAGTATATACTTTCTAGAAGTCGTAGATGGCCAGAATGTGTATTCTATCCACAGCTATAACATCAAATAAAATATAGTTCCACTATTTTTTTAAAAAAAATTTAAACATATAAGTAGTCATACTTGTGTGTCCAATAGTTTTCATATTTTTTTCTATTTTTAAAATTTAGTTTACTATTTTTCCCATCATAAAAGGGTAAAACTTGTCCAAAATAACCCAAAATATGAAAAATCCTAAATGGCCAAACAAAAGTTGAGAGTGTCCCTTTTTTCCAATTTTTTCTATTTATAACAAGTGTTTCCGTTTGATTTCTATAAGCAGAAATTATTTGATTTGTTGGCGGCATTTTTAATAAATTTTGGATAATGTTATTCAGTTTAATTAGATTTTAATAAAAACAAGTACCAATGATGTAACTGTTTTCTTTTAACAAATTTTATATACTCCTTTCGTTTTATATTAAATGTTGTTTTATCTCTTAAAATTTGTTAAATTATAAGTGTTGTTTTACATTTTCAAGGTAAATACATTAATTAACAAAATTAAACAAACTAATGTATTAAATATGAATGCAACAGAAAACTTAATCATTTTTTTAATTTGTGTATAAAAATCTTAAACGACATTTCTAATGAAACATAAATTGTATTTTTTTATTCGAAATCATGTAGTTATCATGTATAGGAGTTACAATACACGGAGGTACAAGATGTGATCCACACTCACATCATATCTCAAGTGCCCTCTTTGTTTCTAATATAGCAATACATTCATGCTTTTCCAGATCAGTAGTTGTTGTAACAGAGGAGTGAGATTCTGATTGTTGCTACAAAATAAAATTCCTTGAAAATGTTCTTCAACGTCTTCATTTTCTTTTTATTTATTTGTCAGTATTTATTTGGATCTGTAACGTGAGATTAGGCCTTTGTATTCCTCTCCATTCCATATTGCTTGGGCATAACAGCATTTAGAAAATAGGTGGTTCTTTGTTTCTTTTGCTTCATAGCAGCACTTGCCAATAGTACTATTTGAGATACCTCTATATCTAAGTATACTCACATCTGATAATAGCGTCCAAAGAAAGTGTCGTAGCTTTGGTGCTCTTTTCATTTTTCAAATATCGTCTTTGAAGATGAGATTACCATAAGGATGGACTACATCTTGTTCCTTCATCATTGTGCATATTAAGGAATCTTCTCAATTTTTCTTGCTTCATCCTTAACTTTCGATCCAAATGTAATTGCTGATTTGTGTAAATTGACTAGCCTGACGCTTTTTCGTACTGTGTAAGAACTTACATTATGGTGTTACAAAATCAAGGATGGGCATGACAGAAACATAATGCAACATTTGTAAGAGTAGGTGATTCGTAGTTGGGTCTTAGTTGCTGATCTTGATCATTCCATTTAGTTTCTTGTTTGATGCTGCTTTCTTCAACAAATTACTTAGAACTTCTCCATAAATTATAAAGATATATTGTGATAAGGGATCACCTTACATGATACCTCTACATGGTTTTATAAATCCTTTGAGTACATCATAACCATGACCGAGAAAGTAACCGATTAAATACACATCATAATGATCAATCTAAACCCATCCTCTTCATTGTATCTCATATAAAATGCCATCCTACATCATAATCCTCACTTTGTATTTGATGATTTTTTTTTGAAAATTTAGAGATACTTATAAGAAATTCTTATCCTAACCTTAGAGATGGCAATGTAGACTTAGACCGCGGACCTGACCTGTAAAGGATTGCTGTGAGGCGGGTTTGGGCCGGCGTATGGTATGCCCCAAAAAGAGCAGGCCTCAAGGGCAGGGACTGTGCGGGATTGGGCTGAATGCGGGATGGGCCACATGTTGACTTGAAGGATTCTAATGACCCGTAAAACCTAATCTTTATTTCCGTCTTCACCAGAAAAAGTGAGAAATAGAGAGCAAAATAGGCGTAGCCGCTGCGGTACGGGATGGCATAGAACAACATTTTTGCCATCTCTACCTAAGCTTTTGTTAAATTATAAATAATTAACTTAAATTTTTTAAAACATGAAAATTTAGTTAAATAATTAAGTTTTGTTAGGATATCTATACTATTATTTGCGAAGTGATTTTTCACAACAGAGTTCTCACGTTAAAAGTTAGAGTGGTTAATATCGTTTATGCCCTTAATGAATAAAATATATATTGTGTTGTTATCCAAAAATTTTTTTTAATAAAAAGTTAAAGTAAAAAAAACAGAAACTAGAAAATACATCTATACTATTATTTGCGAAGTGATTTTTCACAACAGAGTTCTCACGTTAAAAGTTAGAGTGGTTAATATCGTTTATGCCCTTAATGAATAAAATATATATTGTGTTGTTATCCAAAATTTTTTTTTAATAAAAAGTTAAAGTAAAAAAAACAGAAACTAGAAAATACATAACTAAATATTAATCAAGTAAAATTACTAATTTTATATAATTGAGTGAATTCTAAGATTGATTTATTACTAATGAATATAGTATACATAAGAATTTTCACATAAAAAAAATCAAATGGATATATAAATAATAATTTATCTTTATAGTTTTTAAATTAGTAATGCATATGCAGGGAACCCACCTAGTTAGTATAATTTAGTTTAGATGTTCAACTTGAAAAATTAGCAATGAAAGCGTTTAGAGTTGCTCAATTATCAACTGTAATATTCGGAGAAATTTTGCATAACCTAAGGAGGAATCTTATCATTGGTTGTTTAATTAGAAAGCAATGACTCATAGATTTTTTTCCTTGAAATATTCTTTTTTTTTCTTGATCAAATCTTGAAATATTCTTTATTCTTAGATTTTTTGAGTCAATTGGTTGAAAAACCAAAAAGATGTAATTAACAAAATGCCCATAACCGTGAAAAAGGAGTTTTCTGTTGGACAAAATGTGAATGTTAAATTACTACGTTTCCTTTATTAGAAGCTGAATATGTTGAACATGTGGTTTCGTATAGGCAGTAATTTGTGTCAGATAATATATCGAAGATTTTTTTTTTTTTTTTTTGAACACAAAATATATCGAAGATATCAAAAGTTTTTTTCAAATTTTTGTTTAGATTTAATTTTGTTTCTCACATAACCAACGTATCCTCAGAGGATGTGGACACGTGTTACTCACAGAAAAATATAAGTCAGTGGATAAATACAGTAGGCAAAAGGAATACTCAACCTTCTATTGGTTTAGCCAATTGCCTCTATATTAGCTCCAATAATTCTAAACCAGTGATGTATTCGTAATGGTTCTATTAGCTGGTTAAAATTAAGGTCAAATTTTTCAAATATACATTTTTAAAGCTTTTTTTATATAAAAATATATTTTAAGAAAAAATTTATGACAAAAATGATCAATATAGATTTTTTTATTTTGAAAATTTTAATTTTTTTAAAATTTTAAATTTAATCTTCAAAACTCCACCTCATAACTCTAAACCTTAAATCTATATTAGTTAATCCAAGAGTTATAAATGTATATTTACACTCTTTAATAAATTTATTTTAATTATTTTCTTTTAAAGACTATTTTAATGATATTTTTTTATATGTATCCTAGAATATTCCTCTAAAATTAATGAAGTTGTGCGGCTAATATTATATTTGTAGTCAACCTCTATTTGGTTTATCCACTTCCCACTACATAAAGTTCCGATAGTAAAACCAAATTTGGGTTTGATAATTGATATTCTAGCCGGTTCAAATTAGTGTTAACCAGTTAAAACTGGACATGAGTTTGATAATTTCTGTTAAACGATACTATAAGAAATTATCAGGATAGTATAATATTTATGGTGAACTTCTTCTTGTTTAGCCACTTGCATCTATATTGGCTTCCAATCCTAAACCGTGTTGGAGTCCATAATTGTTATTACAGCCGGTTAAAACTAATGTTAGATAATAAATGTAAACACTTAGATATGCATTTTATATTTATGTTTATGATTATGAATCATTAGCTAGACCTTAACAAAAGAGAACATGCAAAAAAAAATTATAACTTGTTAAAATGTCAGCAACAGAATTGTGTTCGGAAAGTGAGCGTACACTACGTAGTTTGACTAAAATATATGATGGGAAATTCAAACACACATCTCAAAAGAAAACAAAATATCAAAAGGATGCCAACATTTTCTTCATAGATCATGACCGCGAGTCTTTCCACTTCGCTATCCAGCGCCTCCAACGCTATGCATTTGCACACTTCTATGCCAACTACAACATGAGCTTGTATGAAAAGGAGAGCGGTGACAGTGGAACTGTTTGTGCAATGTTCTGTGGAAATGGAAAAACATTTAGCCGGCTAACAAAATACGTAATTTACAATGTTGTCTTCACAGTACCGGCCCTGAGAGGAAGTCATGAAAGCATGTGCTTCCGACCTCTTAGAAAGTTAAGTAAATTTTTGACTGTTACAGTCCAGAATGGGGGTCATCCTGAGTATGGATGGATGTGCAAATCGGATCGACCAGAAATATCAATTTATCGATATGTCTAGAATCTACCTTGCAAACCTGAAACAAATGAAAGATCAATGAGATGCGAATAATACTGATAATAAAACAGAGAATAAGAATGTGATAAGGTGATAAGAATGGTCGGAAATATAGGATGGATGGAGCTAAGCTTGCTGGTTGTGTAACACTCTCAAGCTTTGCTAATGGATGGAATGGAAGCGATGGATAGTTGATGATTGACTCTCTCAATCTGGTGGATTGATTGACTCTCTCAATCTGTGTTCCTCGAGGCTGCTGAATCCACTAACAACCTATAAGACCACGAATCAATAGGACTAAGCACTTCACACACTAGAATCCTAAAGACAATCGATTTTATGCAAAGAACACTTTGATAAAAACTGAATAAACTTTTATAAACTGAATGATTGAGGGTGTTGGTTACAATGGTCGTCTAGGAGATTATATAATGCTCAGAGACAAGAGTACAAACTTTCTAAAAAGAAAAGAAAGGAAACAAATCAAAAAGAAAGCAAGAAAATCGGAAACTAACCGTTGGAGTGATTGTAGGAAATTTGGCTCCAAGCAAAAAATCTGATTTGCCTTAAACCTGGATGGTTTAAGGGGATAAGAGAGCTTCCTTGGGACCTTCTGGATGGCTTGGAATATCTTGAATTCGTGCCCAAACTCTAGGAAAAGGAGCTGTTGGGATTTGAATGCAATGAGCTCCAAATAGGACAAGTTGAAGTTAATGGGGATCCTCATGATCCTATAGTCTCTGGTGCATGGTAAGATGATGTAGAACTCTTCTGGATCATTGATTATGTCTCCTGGATGGTTTTGGCAAGATTAGATTGTCTTCTGGTCGGAATTGGTTGGCTGGCAAATGATCAAACCGGAAGATTGTCCAATCTTTCCATAAACTGCTTGGGTTGGCCGGTTCTGGATAAATGATCATAACTTCTAATTTCCTTGACCAAATCTCGTGATATTGGGCATCCTGGAAAGCTAAGAAACTCCTCTTGACTTCTAAATTTGGCTTTGGCTTGGGCCGGATCTTTATGGGGCTTAAACCTTCTTCCAAAGTCGGGTATTCGTAAATGAATGGGCTGGGCAACCTCCATTTTTTAAAATCCATAACTTCTTGGTCCGTGAGTCTTTTCTTGAAATTCAAAGCCTCAGTTCTTCCTTTATTAGTAAGTCTTCTATTAAAATTTGTTTCACGCCAAAAGGACTTCTGGTTGCTTTGATATTCTCCATGGACTGAATCTATGTCGCTAGAACCTCTACACTGGTTGGTTTGGTGAGACTCAGGCCGAGCTGCTGGTTTGATGGCCGCAACATCTCCTCCCCCTTGTGAAGGTTTTGAGCTCAAAACTGGATAATCTGCACCAAGATAGAGAAAGTCAGGTTTCATTCTCCTTTGAGAGTCTAGGACCTTACCTTGGTATAATTTTGGTTTGGTGATGCATGGTGCATCAGGTGGTTCTTCTTTGAAAAAGTGTGAAAGGATCACACCTATGCTTTGGTTATGGTCACTGCATCTTTTCTGGAGTGGATGATTCTTCAAAGTTTGGGTGGCCATGTTTCTTATCTTCCTTGGAGGTTGTTCTCCTAGCATCTTAAGATCACCCGGTGGGATGTCTTTGAAGCAACCTGAAACAATCTTAACATTCTGGACAAAAATCAAGTGCATTATATCTGTGATATATTTATAGTTATAAACAGAATGTGTAAGTTCCAGGCTTACATTGATAGCTTCAACAAGCTGAAGAATAATTTTCTTCTTTGGACAAGTGTTGGGGCATGGATCTCGGTTTGTATGTCCTTCTCCTTGTCTGATTCCTGGATCAAAAAATTTTGGCAAAGACAAGTGCATTATTTCTGCTTTAAAAAGTGATAAGGAAGAATTAAAACTATAGACACTTACCTTGCTTAGGCTGGCCTTGAATTGCCTTGGTTCAGCAACTCCTTGTACTTGTCTAGCACCAATTTACACCATGGTTAGCACCTCTTTCATTGGAGCAGTGTACTCTCTGGTTCCTGAACCTATTTCACATACTCTTGGACAAGAAAAGTGCATTAATCTTGTCATGGAGTTAATAATAAAATTCTGGTCTAATGTGAAACATACCTTAAGGCTTATCATTGGAACAAGACATAGTTCAAATTTGGGTTTCCACTAGTGAGGTGGTTCCTTGTTGAACTTATGGTTTGGTTCCTTCCTTGGAACTTCAGTAAGCATATAGCTTTCATTCATGCTCTCTATATCAAGAAAATACACGTCAGTACTTGTATTTAAGGGTGATATTAGACACTTACCTTGGTGGGATACTTTTAGGACTGGTTTTGCTTCTTTAAGCAACGTAGACTGCATGGTGTCTTGAACCAACTTTTGGTCCATCACAAGGATTACGTCTGGTGGTTCCTCTCCTTTGAATTCATGCTCCTTAGTTCCTGTTACAATAGCCTTTGACAAATCCAAGTGCATGAAACTAGAATTTGGAACAAACAAATCAGATTGAACAAAACTATCACTCTTTCTCGATAATTCAGTTTTTGCTAGTGATGTTTCTGTCAATACTTTCTTAGATGGAAAAGTAACAGCAAAGTGCCCTCTTTTATGACATCTATAACATGTCTGATCTTTTAAATTTTTTGGACTAACCTTGTTCAGTGTTTCCCATGCTTGTTGGTATGGACAAATTTGTGCATTGAACCTTCATGTGGTCCTTTGAATGGCTTACTAGTCTTGGCTCTTCTTCTCTGGCCTTATGTTCATCACGAACTGTAGTAACATACTTGGACACAGACAAATGCATCATACCAGTGGGAGATGATTCATAAACCAATTTATCAAGTATAGGACTTACCATAGCCTTTGCTTGAATTATCGGTTTGGCTGGTTGTTCTTTGGGTCTGGCCAATGTGTCTTGGCTGATCAATTTCTTCTTCCCCATGGTCTTTGGGACCTCATCATGTGGATATTGATCATAGAAAACCATGTGCTTCTGGTTTGGCCGAATCTGGTCTTGATGGATCAAGCTTCTATGACCTTCTTTTGGCACAACTCTTTGTGTCTCTTTAGACCCATGGCTTGAAAATCTCCTTGGGTACCTTTCTCTAATATCTGGTGTTGGAAGTGAGGATACATACTTCCTGATCATGGCATATTTAAGGTCTTCCCACGTTCTGATAGCCTTCCCATGACTCTTCCACTGTGGGCTATCTACACCTTTCCACCATTTGTATGCTCTTCCAGCTAGTTTTGAGACAGCATGAGCTAGCCTTTCATTCTTTGGCACACCATGGTATGAAAACCAATCATCCATGGTTCTTTCCCATGATAGATAATCATCTGGCCAGTTGCTTCCTGAAAAAGAATAACCCTTAACATCATTAGCACATTCATAATCATGATAATAATGAGTTAAGTATTCATGAGTATAAGAAGCTGGTTGTGGGGTGATCCATGTAGGGTCTGGTGGCTTGGGCTCAACATATGAAGCCTCTGATGTAGTCACAAAACTTCTTTTTCCCTTTGCTGGTCGTTGGCCTTGTGCCTTGCTTCCAATCGAGTTGATTCTTTCATTCAACCGAGCAAACTGTTTGTTAAGCTCTTGACTAGTGGGTCAATTGTTGGTTCAGTGTGGCCATCTGAGTTTGGATGTGTTCCTCCTCAACTATTGTTTCCTGAAAACACTCTCAAAGATCAAGTGAAGATATAGGAAAGTTCTAGTCGTGCAAGAGAAATATGGAACAATGCAACTTAGACAAAACAGAAGATTTATGCAATGTTTGGACCGATATGATATAAACTATGCTAAAATGATTTTTTTCCTTTTTTTTCTGATGCAGGGTATGATATGCACGAAATATATCAACTAATATGGCATACAAATAACTAGTATGCTTGTCTTTTTTTTTTATTTAAACTTGATATGCAAGGGAAAAAATATGGAAACAACTTAAAATGCAGAAATTTTTTTGGCAGTTTTTGATTATGGAAACAAAATTAAAAGGGAACTAACACAATTTCAAAACTAAATGCAATGCAAACAGAATCAACTTTTCTTTTTCTTTTTCGTGGCTCCTAAGATGATGAACAGCAAGAACACAAAAAAATTCAGAACAAAACTTGAAACTAAAGGACAGTTTTTATGGATTTTCGGTTTATGATGCAAACAAATGCAAAACTAAATATTTAGATGCAAGGATAGATGTAAACTGAGTCAGAAAGTTTAGCTCTGATACCAAAATGTGACAGCCCAGAATGGGGGTCGTCCTGAGTATGGATGAATGTGAAAATCAGAGCGACCAGAAATGATCGATTTATCGATATGTCTAGAATCTACCTTGCAAACCTGAAAAAAATGAAAGATCAATAAGATGCGAATGATACTGATAATAAAACAGAGAATAAGAATGTGATAAGGTGATAAGAATGGTCGGAATGATAGGATGGATGGAGCTAAGCTTGCTGGTTGTGTAACACTCTCAAGCTTTGCCAATGGATGGAATGGAAGCGATGGATAGTTGATGATTGACTCTCTCATCTGGTGGGTTTAGTGACTCTCTCAATATGTGTTCCTCAAGGATTCTGAAGCCACTAACAACCTATAAGACCACGAATCAGTAGGACTAAGCACTTCACACACTAGAATCCTAAAGACAATCGATTTTATGCAAATAACACTTTGATAAAAACTGAATAAACTTTTATAAACTGAATGATTGAGAGTGCTGGTTACAATGGTCGTCTAAGAGCTTATATAATGCTCGGAGACAAGATTACAAACGTTCTAAAAATAAAAGAAAGGAAACAAATCAAAAAGAAAGCAAGAAAATCGGAAACTAGCCGTTGGAGTGATTGTAAGAAATTTGGCTCTAAGCAAAGAATCTGATTTGCCTTGAACCTAGAAGGTTTAAGGGGATAAGAGAGCTTCCTTGGGACCTTCTGGATGGGTTGGAATGTCTTGAAGTCGTGCCCAAACTCTAGGAAAAAGAGCTGTTGGGATTTGAATGCAATGAGCTCCAAATATGGTAAGTTGAACTTAATGGGGATCCTCCTAATCCTATAGTCTCCAGTGCATGGTAAGATGATGTAGAAACTCTTCTGGATCATTGATTATGTCTCCTGTATGGTTTGGCAAGATTATATTATCTTCTGGTCGGAATTGGTTGGCTGGAAAATGATCAAACCGGAAGATTGTCCAATCTTTCCATAAACTGCTTGGTTTGGCCGGTTCTGGATAAATGATCATAACTTATAATTTCCTTGACCAAATCTCGTGATATTGGGCTTCCTGGAAAGCTAAGAAACTCCTCTTGACTTCTAAATTTGTCTTTGGCTCGGACCGTATCTTTATGGGGCTTAAGCCTTCTTCCAAAGTCGGGTACTCGCAAATGAATGGGCTGGGCAACCTCCATTTTGTAAAATCCATAACTTCTTGGTCCGTGAGTCTTTTCTTGAAATTAAAAGCCTCAGTTCTTCCTTTATTAGTAATCCTTCTATTAAAATTTGTTTCACGCCAAAAGAACTTCTGGTTGCTGAGATATTCTCCATGGACTGAACCTATGTTGCTGGAAACTCTACACTGGTTGGTTTGGTGAGACTCAGGCCGAGCTGCTGGTTTGATGGCCGCAACATCGGCCATATATTTAGTAAAGTCTTTTGTAGTTTTATTGGTATATGTCTTACATGTATCTTTAGAGGTCAGAGTTTCAATATACTTTTAAGCTACATTTTTACCTTTTTATAGTTTTGAACTTACGGCCCAAAATATTCCAAGGCCGGGCATGTGTCTTCAGCATGTCAAGCAGCTTGGGAGTTGGGATATTTTGCAGAATAGTCAATGTTGTCGCTAGTATGGTACGATGCAACCAACGCTTCTTATTGAGGAATTTTTTGTCATACTGATACTGCCCCACGAGTCATCTAGGGGGAACTCTAAACCCAAGCCGGTTCTTCACCCACCGCAAAAGAAAAAAAAACTTTCCGGTACGCCGAGAGACCACCAATGCCACCATTTTCCAACATTACTTAAGCTGTGAATCTGTGTTACAGTATTGATAGAGAGGATTTAGAAATCTGGCTATGTTTAGTTTTGAGAAGAAAAAAAAAAGATATGAGAGATTTTTGAAATTCAAAAAATATAGGTGATAATATTGGTGTGCATATTTTGATATCTATATTATTAAAACTGAAGTACCTTTTGGTAATGTTTGTAAATATGGATAACACTATGATTGAAAATTGTTTGGACACACGGATAGCAGTACAAAAAAAATACTTATTTTTATTTACAAATTTAGCTTTTGCATTTACATAAATTAAGTACTTCACTTTTGTATATCTTTTACATATTTTGGCACTGCATTTAAAATCTATTATTAAAACTAAAGTACATTTTGGTACAGTTTGAAAACATGAATAACATTATGATTGAGAATTGTTTGAACACATGGATAACAATAGAAAAAGATACTTCATTTTATTTATAAATTTAGTCTTTGCATTTACTATAAATTAAGTATTTCATTTTTGTATATCTTTTTATTTACAGATATTGGCACTGTATTTAAAATAAATTTAAATTAAATAATTACAATTTTAAAATTTATCTAACTAAATCGATATTCATATATTGACCATTAAATTTTTTTGCATGTTGTTTCATTGTAAAATAAAATTAATAAAAAACAACATGTTAATATATGGATAGTACAATTACATCAAATTGCATCAAATTATAAATTTTTAATATAATATTATGGAAAAATAAAAAAACTATTATCAAACATCTATATTATAATATAATATATTATACTCTATATGTAAATTTTAAAATATAATAATTATACATGAGATTTTTTATAAAACTAGCGGTTTATGAGTTTACGTTCAACATAAATTAAAACAAACACCCGCGTACTGTTTGGAAACATGAATAACATTATGATTGAGAATTATTTGGACACACAGATAGCAGTACAAAAACACTTCTTTTTATTTATAAATTTAGCCTTTACATTTACAATAAATTAAGTACTTCACTTTTGTATATTTTTTTATTTACAAATTTTGGCACTGCATTTAAAATCTATATTATTAAAACTGAAGTACATTTTGGTACTGTTTGGAAACATGGATAACACTATGATTGAGAATTGTTTGGACACATGGATAGCAGTATAAAAAAATACTTCTTTTTATTTACAAATTTAGCATTTGGTTTTATAAATTAAGTCCTTCATATTTGTCTTTTTTTTTATTTACAGATATTGACATTGTATTTAAAATAAATTAAAATTAAATAATTACAATTCTAAAGTTTATCAAACTAAATCGATATTCATATATTGACCATTAATTTTTTTTAGCATGTTGCTTCATTGTAAAATAAAATTAATAAAAAACAACATGTTAATATATGGATAGTACAATTACATCAAATTGCATCAAGTTATAAATTTTTAATATAATATTATGTAAAAATAAAAAACTATTATCAAACATCTATATTATAATATAATATATTATACTATATATGTAAATTTCAAAACATAATAACTATAAATGAATTTTTTTATAAAACTAACAGTTTATGAGTTTACGTTCAACATAAATTAAAATAAACATCCGTGCGCGGACGCGTATCAAATTTTAGTAAATATTAATTGCTTTGTTCTCACAATAAAGATTTAAAAGAAGAGATGAAATGAAAGTCAAAAAGAATCTGGATAAGATACGTTTCAGTCTCGGGAGTGGTTTCGCGTAGGAAAACAATAGGGATAATAGTGGTATTAATTATTTTCTACAGTGACTGTACAGTTATTGTTTGGTATATTGCAAATTATGAAGAATTCTTGTGTAGAGAGTACAGTACTTTTCGGTTCGGAATTTTTGCTACTATTTATATAGCCTTCTCCAATCACATATTTTTGTTGAATTATGAAATAATTTTTTTTAGTTTTTTCTTGTAAAAAAATTAAGGGCTTCAACATTTAGCCTCTCTATTTTGAAAGTGTTACATTTAAAAAAAATCCATGCATTTATGGTTTAATATGTAATTTTGATTTATAAAAAAGTTGAGTGGTGTAATTATCATAGTACAATATACCTAAGGTTATATGACTGTATGGAAGGATCAATTTTTCTGAGAACTAGGCATGAAAATAAAAACAAAAAAAATAAATCAAAATCTCCGTATCTGATTTGAGATGTAAAAGTACTCGAATAAATCATGTACGGTGGTATTAGAATTTCAATAGTAACATAATATCAACATTATAGTGCCAATATATTAGCGTCCACAAGGCAACACACTGGGAGTGAATGATATATCTTTTGATCAATCAGTACTAGAAGACAATGATTCCATAAGTTAACAAATCAAGCAAACAACATTTAATTTTCATTGATTATAGAATAAAATAGGACAGTACAATGCTAATCCTGAGCCATTAATACTCAACAACTGCCAATTAATTTTTCCTTACATGTGCAACAAACCACACTGTCACTACTTATTTAATGCGATCTCTGTCACTTAACATTTTATTCTTCCATTGGAAATATTATCTAAACATGGAGGAAGAACTCAAGATCTTCATCCTTGTATGGTTTTCTGCAATCATCTTTGTAACATATTGTTACTATTTTACACCAAAAATCAGAACACTTCTTCTTCGATTAGTCTCAGTTCTTCCCGTATGTGCTATGTTTCTTGTTCTTCCCATGTTTTTCTCTACTGTTCATTTCTCTTTCACCATAGCTTTTTTCCTCTCCGGTCTTGCAGTTGCAAAGCTAATCCTATTTGCGTTCCAAAAGGGTCCTCTTTTTCCAATCCCTCCTAATCTCCTCCACTTCATCTGCTTTGCTTGCTTCCCAATCAAGCTTCAGAAAAACCCTAACCCTGAAAACCATAACCATTTCCCCAAATGGGTTTTCACTATTAAAGTTTTCATCCTCAGTGCACTGTTACTACAAGTGTATGATTACAAACAATATCTACCTCCAAGTTTCTTATTGGGACTCTATTCTCTTCATTTATACTTAGAACTAGATATTTCTTTAACCCTCATAAAATATATCGTCACGGTTACTCTTGGGTGCGACCTCGAGCCACAATTTAACGAACCCTATTTAGCCACCTCCTTACATGACTTCTGGGGTCACCGTTGGAACCTCATGGTCACGGAGATTCTCCGGCTTTCAGTGTACCTCCCCATACGGAAATGGCGAGCCAATAGCTCTGAGTTGGATATGCTCTTAGGGATTTTCGCCACATTCATTGTCTCCGGTGTGGCTCACGAGGTTCTGTTCTTCTATCTGATGCGCGAGAAGCCTACATGGGAGGTGAGTTGGTTCTTTGTGTTACATGGAGTTTGCACGGCCGCTGAAGTGGCAGTGAAGAGGAAGACAAAGTTGGCGCAGCGGTGGCCGGTGAATCCGGCGGTATCAAGGTTGGTCACGGTGGGGTTTGTGTTTGTGACCTCTGTTTGGCTGTTTTCTCCTCAGCCTGTTAGAAACGGCTTAATGGAGAGGCTTACTAGTGAAACCTTGTTTTTAATTAATTTCTTTAAGCGCAAGTTACTTATATTGTTAGGGTTCTTTACGAGTCTTTAAGCGCAAGTTACATTTAGTTTGCTGCAGTTAATCGTGTTCAGGCGAGAGTATTAATCCGTGAGAAGTTCTGGTCCTAGTGTTATTCGGAGATACCCTTGAGTGTTTATCTTAATTACTACGTCTTTACTAGATTATTGGAAATTTAATTTGTCTTTTGTTAATTTAATCTTTTTATTAACACTAAAGATGATTATATTAAACAAGGTATTTTACAACAAGTACAATGATCGAACATCAAGGCCGGCGGAGATAAAGAATTTTCCCAGAATGATCGAACATCATACCCGATGGGTTTTTACCGGAATATAAAAAACTGTTTCTTAATTTTTAACTTAAAATGTTAACCGGTTCTTAAGAACCTTATTTAGTTTAAGTTAAAAATTAACCGGCTATTAATAACCTTATTTAAGAACTGATTCTTAATTTTTTTAGTTAAAAGTTAAAAAACAATTTTTTATATTCCGTTAAGAACCTCATCCTAATCCTAAGAACCCCGCAATAATCATGCTCTAAGCCGGCAGAACATAGTACTCACCAAGGAAAGCACGTTAAGACAAACTAGATAAAACATACATGGTGATTAAGAGGCGCATGCAACTTGAAGACAAACTACCACCGTCTAACTTGCAGATCCGGGACCTCGAAGCAAGCTTATCTGAAACAGATCTGAAAGTTTAGCTTATCACCATCAAAATCAACATGCAAACCACCCGATGAAATCCCAAAGCTAAACGGTAACATAAAATAAAAAACAAAACCCGACTCCAGCTCTGTGGAAGCAGCCGGAGCCAGCAAACGGAGATGAAATCTTTGAGGAACTTCTAGATATAATGTGGATGGTTAAGAGCCACACTCCGAAGAATCACCATTCTATACAGCCTATACCTTGGGACATGAATAAAATTATACAATAGAGCGTGATCCGCACATACACGTATGTTTTTGTTTTTGTTATCTTGTAAGTAAATATTTACTTTTTATAGCTTATGATTATATATTTTTAACATTTATTTGTATTAATAATTATTTAATTTAACATTTATAAATACAATAATTTTATTTCTATATTAAATAAATTTATTTTGTTTTGAAACTGTTACATCACCCACATTTCTTATCACATGCTTATTATGTTGAATTTTTATTGAGCTATTATTTATGTAAAAATATGCAAAAATAATATATTGACAACTTAATTTATATTTTATTTATATATTATATAAATTGATTATTTATATTATACATTTTTAATGAATATAACTTTATAGTTATACAAATATAGTATGTTAATCAATTAATTTAATAAATTTGATGAGACAACCTCGAAACCTTTATTATAGTTATATATGGTTTTCACAAATTATATGTATGCATAAATACCAAATATTTAAATTAAAACAAATTAAAAGTGAGAAACATAATATATATATAAGTATTTGTTTATGATATAAGGATAAATACTAATAAGATTTATCACATAAATCTGGTCAGTAAAGGCCCAACAAAATGGACTGAATTGGCAATGAAAACATGATCCAAAACTCATCTATTCATGCCCAAAGGGGTACCTTACATTTCGAGGTAGTAAGCTCCGAGTCAACGGATAACAACAAGACCCAGTTCCTTTACGATACTCAGTTGATCAACAGACTGAGATATTCGGAGTAAGACACGACACATGCCCCTAAAATATGCGGAGTAGTCAGAATGAGCTGCGGAGTATAAAGCGCAAGGCCAAGATCAGTATTTATATATGTTTCTTGACCTACTCGCCTTAGACCTAGAATATTTTCTCTCAAGTTGTGTTATATTGTGCTTTGTTACTTATATTCATCATATCATTGTCATCAATATTAATTGTAGTTCGAGGACATCATCTTGAAGATCTACTTATAGAGATTTTCCCACCGTTTCCATGAATCTTATTCTATTCACATTAAAATTCTGATTTTGAGTTTTAACAACCTTTGTCCATGAATCTTATTCTATTCACATTAAAATTCTGATTTTGAGTTTTAACAACATGTGTCCATGATCCACTCTTGTTCAACCAGATCAGTAATATTCAAGGCTTCAGCCTCCATGATGAGTAACTACAGAATATATGTTTGAGAATATGTGGTGACAGATGTTTTTATTTTTCAGAATATTTTATAAACATATAAGATTACCTTCTAAAAAGTATAGTTTGTTTAAATATAATACTAACTAGTTAGAATAGCAAATAATTAATTAGTTTGATTTACACTATTATTGGCAAAGTGGTTGTTGGACTCTGATCTCTTATGTTAAAGTTATAGAGGTTAAAGTTTTTGTTACTCTTAATAAATATTTAGATTTGATGATATATAATGTATAAGAATTAATGAATAATCTTTAATTAAAATTATGTTTAACATCAACATTATTCTAAAATAATGATAGATAGATTTATTCATCATCTGATATACTGAATCATTATCAGAATGATTATTTTTTTTACTATACATAATTTAGTAATAATATAATATATAGATTAAGTTACATATGATATTATTTATGATATTATTGTATAGTATAATTTATCTTCATATTAAACACACAATATATTTATATTAAATCATAAATTCGTAATATTTTGCTTATATTTCAATTAATAATACATTTATTAATAATAGTAATATATTTATGTCCGTATTGCGGGCATAACACATAGTTAACATAGTAAACTGTAAGTGAATAATCGAAATGTTAATTAGTTAGACTAGTGAAATATATAAGTTTTATGCTTGTTTTAAATGATAAAAGACAACTAATAACTAGTAGTGGTAGTCTAGTGGCGCTTGAGGAAATAAAAATCCAATAAGACGAAACGTTGGTTTGATCCCCTTAGGCCACCCGAGCTGCTTAAATCACATATATAAAAGAGGATTTTCCTCTCTTTTTTAGAGGTTCCACCTCAGTATAGGCAAGTCCCACTTAGAATAAATTTTATAATGTAATGATATGGGTCCAATCCTAATTTAAACCTAATGCCAAGATTCCTTTGTCAGCAAGTTTATGGTCAAGTTAATGTTATGGAAATAATCCTTTTACCTAGAGGATTAGGTTTAAGTTGTGACTATATAAGGAGAGCTTTTGCAGCAAGAAAAGACATCCGATTAGAAAAAGAGACGAGAGCAATAAGAGAGATAAAGAGAGATCAAGAGTGATTAGCAAATAAAGAGACTTTTTGCTTGTGGGTTTATCTTGTGATCTTTATTTTTGTTCTTGAAACATTAGTCTTTTAAGAGTGAATAAAAGATAGGTTTTGGTATCAAGTTTATTCCAAATTCTATAGCACAAAATCAAGGTTAAATCCTAACAAGTGGTATCAGAGCAATCCAGGTTTGATTGGAAGTGCTAGTTAGAATTATGGAACCAACTCTAGGAAGATTTGAGATGGAAAAATTTGATGGCAAAGGCGATTTCGGGATGTGGAAGTACAAGATGATGGGTCAGCTAGAGATCCAAGGTTTACTTTCAGTTCTTAAGGAAGACTTTACGATCTTGACAGAATCTGGAAAGGGAGTAGAAGGATCGGATGCAAAAGTCGATCAAAAGAAGGCTGACAAAGATCTTAGAGTAAGAAGTCTATTGGGAACATGTTTGAGTGATTCAATTCTAAGGAAGATTATGCATGAAACAACTGCATTGGGCATGTGGAAGGCACTTGAAAAGAATTACCAAACTAAGTCGCTCCCCAGTAGAATCTACTTGAAGAAACAATTCTCGTGCTACAAGATGGAAGAGGACGATAGAAGAAAACATAGATATCTTTCTGAAGCTAATTGCAGACTTGGAGAGTCTCAAAGTTACCATATCAGATGAAGATCAAGCAATACAACTATTGTCGGGACTTCCAGAAGCGTATGAACCATTGGTTCACACACTTCAATACGGAACTGGGAAAGAAACGCTTATTGTAAACGAAGTTGTAACTTCAGCTTATTCTAAAGAAGTAGAACTTAAGCAGAAAGGATTACTTAACAAAAGTAAACCAGCTTCGGAAGGTTTGTATGTTGAGTCACGAGGACGAGTTCAGAAGACGTCAGGGAACGTTAATGAAAACTCCAATAACTGGAGAGGGAGATCTAAAAGCAGAAGAAAGTTTCAGTCGAATCAGAGATTTGATGAGAACAACACGGGTTGTTTTATTTGTGGAAAAGAAGACCATTGGAAACAGGAATGTCCTGAAAGAAGGAGACGTCCAAATTATGTAAATTTTATAAAGAAGCCTGATCATCTATTAGTGTTAACCGTTAGCAACCAAGATACACTCAAGGAATGGATCATGGATTCAGGTTGTTCATTCCATAGTACACATGACAAAGAAGTCTTATTTGATTTCAAGGAGTACGATGGGGGAAGTGTATTAATGGCTAATAACACTAAAGGTAGCATCAAAGGAACGGGGAAGATTCAGATTCAAAATCCAGATGGTACTAAAGTGATACTCAAGGATGTTAAATACATGCCGGAAGTGAGTAAGAACCTGATTTCTTATGGGATGTTAGAAAAATCAGGTTGCAGGTACGTAGGACACAACTTCAAGGTTCAATTCTACAAAGCTAAGAAGAAAGTAATTTTAGGAAAATACAAAGACGGGTTATACTTTCTTCAAGGAACTGTTGAGAAGAGCAAATTGAATACTCCAAGAGCTGAGAAAGAAGTTAAACGAAAGAAGCTAAAGAAAGTGTTTTTCAGTGAGAATCTAATTCAGGGACCAAGTCCTTATGGTTTTGGGACAGAAAAGGTATCAGCTCGAGGTGGAGATTCTCTTCCAAAAGAAGAAAACGAGTCAAGTAAGGAAGTTGATAGTAGGAAGTCTCTAGATAATTATTTTCTTTTCAAAGGATGAAGAAAAAATTAATGATAAACCATCATCAAAGGAGAATCAAAGTCTTGATGGATTCAAGAAGGATTCAAAGTATTGCATTGAAAGTTTTTCAAACTCAGATTATGCAACAAACTTAGATGAGGATGCATCAACTACATGGTTCAAGTTTTGAAGTTAATGATCCAGAAAGTAATTCTATCATTACAGCAGTAAAGAAGAAAGATGTATCAAACAAGATAGATACTACGAGTAATCATGTCGAGCCAGTCAAAAGAAAACGCACCTGATCAGAAGTTGCAGCATTGATGTGAACTTCTTGCTATCCACTAATAGAAGAAAAGCGTCACATGTAATTTTACTATCGAGACACCTCGCGCAAGAAGAAATAATGAGTAAGGAACTACTGTTATTTCTTATCGATAGTAAATAGCTAGTAAGGAGCAAGAAACGTTACCTGTGACGGATAAGACGAGGTGGGTGTTTTAGTTCAAGGTGAGCAACTGAAACAAAAAGAAAATTGCCTAATAGGTCTCAAACGATTCGGATGGAGGAAAGGGAAGTATGTTAAAGTGTTACCTAAGTAGGAACGTCATAAACATCAAGAATGGTGAAGGGTGACGGAGTATCCCAGGCTAGATAAGACTCAACGGGGTTGCCAAACAAGAAAAAAAGGGAAGATTGATGAAGAGAACGTCTTAAACACCAATAGTGGTGAAGGGAGACAAGTATCTCATGTTCAGGAGAAGCATTGGAGAACGTTGTCTAAGAAGCTGAAGGGTCATAACTATGAATAAAGAAGCCTTAAAGAAGAAGACTAGAAGAAGGTTTTACCGGGAAAACTGCAGAACTCCGGTGAAACTAGTTCGTCTAATCATCCTCGAAGAAAAAGTTCGTCTCATGGTAACGGCAAGTCCGTAAAGGATGAGAAACCACTGGAAGATGCGCATCAAGTGGTTTAAATCTCACGGATTAGAGCTACTGCGAAAAGTATTAGAAAATCAAGTTGATGATTGTGAAAAGTATTTGGTGGGATTTCTACATATCAAAACCAAAGATCACTACATGATTAAAGAAATTATTTAAGGGAAAAATAATTTCAAAAGGCTACGGAGTCATGGCCTGTGGTGGAGCGGAGGATCACAATTAAGTCCATCGGAGAAGTTGAAGTGATGTCGCCAGTGACGGAGTAATGGATTACGAAGGCATAGCATGGTCAGACTTCACGGATTCAAGTTTGTGTCTATGAGCGTCGGAGGTGAAGGCGAGTTCTTAGTGAGAGAGAACTGGTCGGCGTCGGAATCACACCGGTAAGGTGGAATGCCATTTAGGAAGCTTCACGTCTGAGGAGGAAGATACGAAAGATCTGTTGGCGGAAACGACGGGAAAATGTGGTGGAGCTTATAAAATCTCGAGTTGTGTTTGGCAAAGAAACCAAAGCAAAGAAGACTGGATGGAGGTAGTGACTTGCGTATGAGTCACAAGGATCGTTTAAAGGACAAAGAAGAGATGGTGGTGTTACTCAACGAAGAAGACGTAAAGGAATTATGGATTTGGGCCCAAGGTGGAGATTGTAGATATGGGCCCAATCCTAATTTAAACCCAATGCCAAGATTCATTTGTCAGCAAGTTTCTGGTCAAGTTAATGTTATGGAAATAATCCTTTTACATAGATGATTAA
>CAJHQQ010003154.1:0-49766 GCA_905132885.1 Moricandia moricandioides | reverse complement strand
AACATCTTCACCATGTTAAAATTCACACAGTTGAAAGCTTGCCAAAGTTCTCAAAACCGCACTTAGGTTCTGGTTTTAAAAATTGTGTAGCCTAGCGTAACGCATAAAGATGAAGAATCAGAGACATATTTTACAAATACGTTTCCAGTTGTACAGAGTAGATTAATTGATGCTTCACCAATTACTATGTTTTAAATGACGCAAGGCGCTCCCAATCGATCAGAGGTGAGCTATGCGCCTTGGGCTATGGCACACTATATAAGGCGCAGTTCAACGATCAACGGATTGATAAGACTAAAGTTTTTGTATGTGTAGATTCTTTTTTATGAAAAAATATCATTAGTAAGATCTAAGATTATAAAGTTAATATTAAGAAGTTCCTAAAAACAATTTCTCAAAAAAGTCCCCAAAACAAATTATTACATAAGCAAATATATATATATATATATATATATATCAATCATTTACAAAAATAATAATATATATGACATATACTGAGAAGGTAGAATATGAAATGTGATTTTGATGATGATTTATGAAGTGAAGTTTTACTTGCTAACGAAAAAAACTAAATATATTATTTCTTTTCTATGTATTTGATATTTTTCTAATGCAAATTGTGTGTCTACTACCAATTTTCGACTAAATCCCTTAATTACACATAGCAAAATAATACTTATATTTTCCATAAGAAATTCTGATTATCGTCAAGATACATATGTTTTGTAGGTGTGGGACTGATCGGATATCTGCGGTATTTTAGGATAGGGTTTATTTGTGAAATAGCCAAGAAAAAAAAGGAAATCGGTTTTGTAGAAAGAAGGTAGAGAGATAGGAAGAGAAAACAGGTGAGAGAGTGTTGTTTTAGTTAGTGAGTGAATTTTGGATTTTTTTTTTGGTTTTATACCATGCAATTTCCCTTTAGGATATCCAGATCCGGATCTGTAAAATAGCTATCTGGATTCGGATTCGGGCTTTCCGGATATCCGGACTGAAATCCGGATACCCGCGGATATCCGGATCCGTTTAAAAAAATTAAAAATTTTAAAATTAAATTAAAAACTAACTAATTTACTATTTATTTACTTTATTTAAATTTATTTTTGTAAAAAATTGAAAAAGTTTTAATAAAAATTAAATTTATTTATTTAATATAAAATTATATATAATATATATTTATAAATATAATTATATTTTAAATATTGTAAATATATATAGTGGGTCTGGATCCGGATATTTGGACCTAAAATTTTACTATCCGGATCCGCCGAATCCGTAAAATCATTATTCAGATTCGGATCCGGATCCGGACCCCCCCCCCCCCCCGGGTATCCATTTTTTCGGAGCGGATTGGAGCGAATCCCGGATCGGATCACGGATAGCGGATATTAAGTCCCAGCTTATGTTTTGGTATCCAGCCCTTCTAACAGAATTCTGCATTGACTTTATCTTCCTTAAATGAATACCATAGTAGTCCAGCAATGACTCCTTGTGTTGATTTTGTAGAGATGCTGTAAAATCAAAACATACTATTGAATTCTGGTGATAGTCATAATGGACCACCATAATCTCATCTCGTGGCCATGAACATTTTGTACTAGATTGTAGATTTAATTTTAGTTACGTGGGCCGCATGCACGCTTGTGCGGACATTAATTTGATACTTAGTTGGATGTTTACATTTCTTTATAATTTTGACGATATGTTGTATTTTTTATCTATCATTCTGCATGTTCATATATATTAGTATGAAGAGATTTATATATAGTTTGGTGAAAACATAGTTTAAATATTATTGAATTATAATGAGAAACTTAACATAACTTCAATTCAATATTAGTATTCAGAACCATAATCTCATAATCTGTCTCTACATTAATTAATATGATTGTTAGATTGATTGTATATATTTTTATGATTTTTCAGGATCTGTATACTTTCCACCCAATTACATACATCTATATGATTTCCCAAAATTATTTACTTTTCATTTGAATCATTATACATTCAATTAAAAAAAAACATAACCAAATATATAAGTTATGTTAAATAATTCATGCATGTTTAATATCATGAAATTAATAGAATCGAATTATAATAAAATTAAATTAAATAACTTTAATTATTTAACATAAACATAAATAAAGAATTTAAACATAACATTGATCTCATTTTGGTAACACATATCACTATCACTCGAGTGTGATGAGTCTTAGTGTGATTCATTTTCAAAGAAGAACCAACATACAAAGTTATTAGTACCATCTTAGTACAATAATTTGATACTTATATACTATAATAATTAGTATACAACATACTTTGATTGTAGCTCCTTAACTAAGGGTTCCACAATATTTGGTTGTATTCGTCAAATCTTTAAGAATTACTAAAATTGGAGGTAAATCTAATACTAAAGATTTATGCGTGTTATACTTAATATTTGAAATAAATGCAAACAAAAGAATACCCTATGGGAACTGATGTATTTTGGAAATATGCAAACTTAAATATTTCCTGAATTTGTTTGCATAAAGCTAAAACAACAATTAAAGCTAAACAAAGGGACTACAATTTAGGAATGTATATTTAACGAATCATATAAGTGCGCAAATGATTTTTTTTTATTAAAGTGACTTACATAACCTATTTCTCTGTCCCCAAAAAATTCAAATCTTTATTATTCAAAATCATTAATATTCATATATTTTTTAATCATGTTAGGTAATTCCGTAGGTTTTATTTAAGGAAAGAATGAAAAGTATTATTTTATACAGTACTAATTAATTTGATAGTTAGTTTAAGAAAAAAATATAATATATATTTAGATGAACCAACCTATTTTTCTAAAGATTCTAATAATCATCGTAGTGATGACACATGGATACCAAAACATGTTGTAATGCTCTAGGATTAATATACAAGAGATACATGATGACAATACCTGAAAGTCCGATAGTATAATCTTCATATCTTCCCTTTGGCGTCCAATAGATGAAAGTAAGTCTTTAGTGTAATCTATGTGTACCCGTAACAAAATTTTTGAACTTGACACTATTACCTGATCCAATTAAAAAAACAATTCAGAGTTTCCATTAAATATAAAAAAAGGAGAGAGATATGAATTTTCGAACAACTTACAATGCTAGATTAGGTTAACAAAAAGAGTGATTTATAAGTAAATAAAAAAATGATTAGGTACAAAAATATTAATTGTATTTCATATATTATTTTTTGCACCTTTTTTTATTACCAATTTTTAAACCTACATGTATATAATCTAGATGTAGTGATCATTCAATTGCTGACAAAATGTACATAGTAATCCAAGTCAAAATGTTTGTTAATATGAACATCTTAAGGAACTTAAAATTAATACTATGATTAGGGAAGTAATATTGTAATAGTTTATATAAAATATTTATTAAATATTTGAAAAAAAAGTACCAATATTTAGAAAAAAATGTATCCTAACCAAGATTTTGAAATACTTCTTTGTAAACAACATTTGTAGTCTTTTCTGAACATTGTCTTTCTCATCATTGATGATTATCTTCAAACCGGACCTCGATTTTGCCCGAGAAAATGCAACATATAAATGCCCACGTGAAAAACATGTCTGGGAAGAAACAAGCCTATGTTTTCCAATGACTGACCGTGAATTTTATTTATCGTTATTTCACATACTAACCTCAAAGGAAATTGTCTATGACGCATTCAGAATGGAAACCTCCCATCAAATGCTGTAACATACATCCTCGATAGCAAGGTATACCGATATGTCTTGCATTTCCTGTCATGATAACAGCCTTAACAGCATGATGGGATACGTTCAATATTATAACATTGGTCCGGTTGCATAATCCATTTGGAGTATCGAGGTTACACATACACATTACAACAACACCAACCTTTAGTGTAAGCTCATGTTTATGCAAACCTGATATCTTGAAGAATTTAGAAATTCTACTAAAAGGTCTACAACTTTTATGGGATCCACATCACTTGGTTCAATGCTATATGAGCTACGATATATCATATCTTTACCTGAAATAGGATTTTATTCGTCGTGAATCATCATGAAAATATATTACTATTTTAAAATAAGATATATATAAATTTTAAGTACTTATTAAAATAAAAAAATTGAGACGTACTTACTAAAATTTGAGAGGTACTTATTAAAATTCCTTTTCATATATATATGAAAAGGAATTTTAATAAGTACCTCTCAAATTTTACAGCATGTAATCATTTATCTGATCGACGTCATCATTTATAGGACAAATAATTGCTTTATTATTGTAAAAGTCTTGATCTGTTCTACCATTAAATGATCTTCAATATACCACTTTCACGATTGTCGGTATCGGATCATCGCATTGTTTGATAAGAAGATCATCTGGAATATTAATATCCACAATCCCATCATTTGGTTTGTTGATGTTGCCATCTCCAACTGCAAGTATCCACTCTGAGAACAACCTAAGTTCTTCAGATTCTTGTTCAGTACAACCAGAAAGCAATCTCATGTTCTTCAAAAGTTTCAACACTTTGAAATGATCCCAAAGATAAGATGAATTAAGATCCGACAATACAGTTTCCGTTCGACCACCATAAGAAATGACTAGTAGAATTTCCAAAATCACCACCGAATACATTAACTTTCCCACCAAATGTTTTTTTTTCCTCTTTTGATTTGATAATATCGCATCATGTTTTATCAATATTTTCAAAACAATGGCTACTCATCATAGGTGCTTTGTCCCACACAATAGGATCGGCCAATTGCAATAACTTTTCAAAATCTCTATTTTGAAAGAAGTGGATTCATCTGGATTGATTGGGATATTAAACATAGAATGAGTAGTATGTCCACCTTCTAATAAGAGAGCAATGATTCCACTGGAGGCAATGCTGATAATTTTTTTTACTTAATCCACGAATAGCAACCAAAAGCAGACTCCAAATAAAAGTTTTGCTAGTTCCTCCAAAACCATATTAAAAGAATACACCACCTTTATTGTGAATAAAATCATCCAATATCTCTTCATGGACACCTATTTGCTCATTTGTAATCATAGAAAGTAGTTTTTGTTGTTTCTTTCTTTGTTTTCCTTGGTTGTATATGAGCTCATCGTCCACCAGACTATTCCCATCATAACTCTTGAAATCAGATTGTTTAGGCATTTTATCGCAGTTCTCTAGTGACCGACCACTCTTTTCTAATAGACGCTGGATTTCTGAAAGCGCAATATTTTTTAGTTGATCCTCGGATAGAGTTAATGCTGCAAACCATGGTTGAAAATGACCATTAATATTTTTGTAAAAAAGAATATATACATTGTACATTATTTTAAAACCGTATTTAAATATATATATATATATATATATATATTCTCATATCAAATTCCACATTTAGGTTGAGTGAGACAATCGCTTATCAGCATAATAACAAAGAGCCTACGTAGATGAAAACTAGCATACCATACACTCGCTTCCTCAAGAATAAAATGTATTCATTATCATCATCAAACAAACCTAATACTTCTCATACCTCTTTCAATGTTGCATAGGTTACACCATCCACTGTACAAATATCTTCATACTAGTTACGACCTTTTACAAAATTCAGTAGAAACCTAAGATAATACAGCTCTTCGAATCTATTACTAATATGTGTAATTCTTCTAATTGCGAAAGATTGTTTCCTTAGTTTCCATATTCACTCTTTTCTTTTCCAGGTATATATAATAGGCATTCGTAATACATTATATTCTTTGCTTCTGGATAAATCTTACATGCTTCAAACCAACCTAAAAACTGAGAGACATTCAGACTTGTACATTCAAGAATAATTTACAAGGGTTCGGATTCATCATGAATATGAATTTCTTGATTCAGTAGATGGACACATAATTTTTTTTTACACCTAATGTACGATAATGAGTGGGAAAAGCGAATATTCTCCAAGTAGATTCCCATGAAGAAAAATACCTAAACCAATATTTAAAATTATGGTAGAAATCAATATACTACTTTGAACATTAATAGAATACCAAAAAGATTAATAATAACAATAATAAATGATGCTTATACATGAACTCCAATTAGCGTTTTTATCTCATCATCAACACTATCTTTCTCGCTATCTACTGCAGCAGAAACATAATCAGGACCTTTGTGAATGTACTTTAACAAATATTTTATCGCTCGAGTTTGGATACACCACTCTATATTCATATGTGCTCTATAGCAAATCATAAGCTTCTTGCTATATGGTACAACATACCAATTATCCAATTTGACTCCATTTTTTCAACATCACGTTCATTGTCTCAACTTCGATAAGCAGGAAAACCATTTTTATTGTGAATAAAATCATCCAATATCTCTTCATGGACACCTATTTGCTCATTTGTAATCATAGAAAGTAGTTTTTGTTGTTTCTTTCTTTGTTTTCCTTGGTTGTATATGAGCTCATCGTCCACCAGACTATTCCCATCATAACTCTTGAAATCAGATTGTTTAGGCATTTTATCGCAGTTCTCTAGTGACCGACCACTCTTTTCTAATAGACGCTGGATTTCTGAAAGCGCAATATTTTTTAGTTGATCCTCGGATAGAGTTAATGCTGCAAACCATGGTTGAAAATGACCATTAATATTTTTGTAAAAAAGAATATATACATTGTACATTATTTTAAAACCGTATTTAAATATATATATATATATATCAAATTCCACATTTAGGTTGAGTGAGACAATCGCTTATCAGCATAATAACAAAGAGCCTACGTAGATGAAAACTAGCATACCATACACTCGCTTCCTCAAGAATAAAATGTATTCATTATCATCATCAAACAACCCTAATACTTCTCATACGTCTTTCAATGTTGCATAGGTTACACCATCCACTGTACAAATATCTTCATAGTAGTTACGACCTTTTACAAAATTCAGTAGAAACCTAAGATAATACAGCTCTTCGAATCTATTACTAATATGTGTAATTCTTCTAATTGCGAAAGATTGTTTCCTTAGTTTCCATATTCACTCTTTTCTTTTCCAGGTATATATAATAGGCATTCGTAATACATTATATTCTTTGCTTCTGGATAAATCTTACATGCTTCAAACCAACCTAAAAACTGAGAGACATTCAGACTTGTACATTCAAGAATAATTTACAAGGGTTCGGATTCATCATGAATATGAATTTCTTGATTCAGTAGATGGACACATAATTTTTTTGACACCTAATGTACGATAATGAGTGGGAAAAGCAAATATTCTCCAAGTAGATTCCCATGAAGAAAAATACCTAAACCAATATTTAAAATTATGGTAGAAATCAATATACTACTTTGAACATTAATAGAATACCAAAAAGATTAATAATAACAATAATAAATGATGCTTATACATGAACTCCAATTAGCGTTTTTATCTCATCATCAACACTATCTTTCTCGCTATCTACTGCAGCAGAAACATAATCAGGACCTTTGTGAATGTACTTTAACAAATATTTTATCGCTCGAGTTTGGATACACCACTCTATATTCATATGTGCTCTATAGCAAATCATAAGCTTCTTGCTATATGGTACAACATACCAATTATCCAATTTGACTCCATTTTTTCAACATCACGTTCATTGTCTCAACGTCGATAAGCAGGAAAACCATTTTTATCTATAGATGTTACATTCGCGTGATTCTTAGGAAAGTTTATAGAACATTTCTTTGTTCCCATACAAACCTGGCTTGAATTTGCTTCTCCACATGGTCCATGCATCATACTATTACTTACTACTTTATACAACTCTGGCTCCTTTGTTTTTTCATGAATTTCTGCAGATATAGAACCGTCAATATCATCACTAATAGGAATTTTGTTACTTTTTCAAGGAAAAGTAAAATATGTGCATGTGGTAGCCCTCTTTTCTGGAATTTAATAGCATGCATTGTTAGGAATTACAACTATTTAATTATATGATGTTAATTCTTTGGTATATTTAATTAAACAATATTATAATCTAGAGAGGTATAGTTGGTACCTGCTTTAGTTTTTCCAAAAACTCCGCTTTTTTTTCCTGGTCAAATCATTCATGAGATCATCAAGTTTAATCTTGAAAATTATACAAATGATGTCCAGTCTATCTTTGGTTTGTCAAACGCAAATGACTAAGATATTTGATAATCTCTGCCTACTTTTGGTTACATGTAAATGTAATAAATATGTTAGGAAGTCCATAATACCTATATAGAACTATTGCATCTAGGTAGTGTTGATCATATATCGGGGTCCTCCGGTAAAATTTGATGGAATATAAACTCTTGTACCTTGTTTATTTAGAGTTTCAAAATCAGTGTCATAGGCTTTTTAACGCTTTCATAGTTATTGCAACGAAGCTTCTTCTGATTGAACCAAAAGTAACGTAAACGATTTAATTTAATCATTGTGTATATGTCGACAAGAAATTGATGGAACAACCTCCTTAACATGGTTATGGTCGGAGCTTCAGCATACCTCTCAAAATTATATACGCAAAAAAACTCCCGCATCGTGATAGATTTATGTTTTTTACTGGTTGTGTCTTGATAACCAGTCGATATGTAAAGGCGAAAACTATCTACCCCATAAGGGAATAATAGAGGATATTGAAGGGGCAAATATGATGGATGAAGTTCGGTAATTTTCTGGAATCTACATGAGTTAGTCTCGAGAATAATATCTCGTTCCTCCATAATCATGACAAAATCTCTAGGAATAAGTGTTGCGACCTAATCAGTTGTAGGCAGATTGTGTGTTCTACTATATGAAGCTCTTCCATCAATCAAGCATAGCTTAATTTTTTTCAACCCCCCCCCCCCCCTCCCCCTCTTGACATCAAATATATCCTTAGCTTGTTTGAAAGCCTTAACATGTGGATTATGCTCACCCAATAGGTTCTATAAAAGGCGAACAATGTTATCTTTTAGAGATGATATGCCGGCTCCAGTAGCACTGAAATGTAATAATTTAATAGTTTAAAATTTAACATATTATTTGATTAAAATATAATATAATTAACATAGCAAAAAAATACCCGTAAGAATTGATGCAGTTCGAAATTTCGTTCAAAATATCATATATTTGAACGGCAAAAATTTGAGTACTTCACAATCATGTGTTAACATGTCACCCATTAGGTGATATTTTTCACTGTTCATTTTTAAAACATGGACGACGACCATTGTTAATAGTATGATATATTCTTTCACCAAGTGTTGTGGATGAGCATCATCTTGGTTGCTCGAATAAACTCACATAAATATTTATTCAAAGCATCCCATTGCATACAATTGTACCAACTCAGTAGGAGGATTCCGAAGAGCTAAGAGAACAATATTTCCTCTTTTACAACAATAGTAAAGGCAAAGTTAGATTGCTTTCTTGGTTTTCCTATTCTTTCACAATACCACATATGAGCTTTACAAAATTTACTTGAATATAAATGATCACCTTCATCTTGATAAGTTATAAAAATTATAAGAAAACATTAATATAAGAGAAGATCATTTGACAGGGTATAATATAATCATCTATTATTTTTTTAATGACATGTGTACTAAACATATATCTTCCCATTGGATTACTTATGTTCACGGGTATTAGGTGTTCCGATTGGTACAAACATATTAGGTAAATTGACATCATCATCATTGATATAATTATCATCCTCATGATCAGATTCATTATCAACTGCGTATCTATTTTGATATGTTGCATATAGTAAAATAGATATATATTTAATCTCTTTAAAATTATCATTTAGCAGTTTGATTGTTATGTTATTGAGCATCATATAAATTAAGCTGTTATCTTTAATATGATCTTCTATTATAACATTTGAATCAATTTTAATCTGGACGTTTTTTGTCTATACTTCCAAATGGTATTTGTGTTGGTTTTCTTATGGAAGAATTCCTTATAACTCGCAGTCGTCGTATATGTGAACTCGATATAGTAACTCTTAGTTCAACAAACAGTTTCATAAAATATAAATCACTATAATATGTAGTAGTATAAAATTATAGTACAAATTATCCGCTAGACATTATTTACCAAGTGATTGTTTTGGTGTCATCACCACAATCATTCTAACCTAAAATAATGACATGGCTAATCAAAAAGTTGACAAAGATCTGTAATTATGACATGGCTTAACCTTAAATGACATATATTTCAATTATAGAATTTTGATATAAGGTAATAATTGTATTAATAATATTACCAAATATAATATATCAAGTGATTGTCTAAGTATCATCACCACAACCATTCTACCCAAAGATGATGACATGACTAATCAAAAAGATGATATAATAATATGTAATTATGACATGGCTTAATCTTAATTGAGATATATTTCAATTATAGAAATTGAAATATAATTTTATTAATAATATTACCAAATATAAATCAATAAAATAAAATAATATGATTGAAAACGCGAGAATTATTCAAATCAATTTAGAATACAAAAGTGTAATAATATTTATATTTTTTATTATTCACATAAATATGAAAATATTTTTAACTAAAAATACGATCTGTAATACAAAATAAATCTTATATTGATTAAATTGTGTACACAACTATGAATCGTTACTAATAATGTTTAAAACCCCGAATTCAATTTATATTATGTATTCAAGTAATTAAACATTATACAATTTTTTTCAAGCTACCATTTTTTGAATTTTACATAAACAATATATATATATATATATATATATATATATATATATATATATATATATATATATATATATATATATATATATCATGATAATATCCCTTCCATCTACACAACTCATTTAGAAAAATTGCTTAAACTATGAAATTCTTAATACCAATTTTCGTATTTACTTTAACCACATTTACATTTAGTTTTAAATAATTAAATAGATACTTATATTCCAGTGAAAATATACTTATATCCATAGGATTAATTAATCTTAGATTTGAGAGGTGGTTTTATGATTTAAAAAATAAATAAATGCTTAAAACTGAAAATAAAAATTAGAATATGCTTTAAAAATAATATTCTAACTTGACAACAAAAATTGAAAAAATTATTTTCGAAAAAATATAAAAAGTTCAAATTTAAAAATTTTTAATTCGAAAACTCGAAAATTTTCTTTTATTATTTTATTATTTATTTAAATAATTATTTATATATATAGAATAAGGTTAAAAATATATTTTACATATTTTATGAAACTTTACACTTTAAGTTTTTGTGAAAGTATTCCTCTAATGAAGGTAAACATGAATAGTGATACAAAAAATAAGGTAAAATCAAAACTCTCCCACCCATTTATGATTAATATTTTTAATTTTTATTTTTTTCACATTATAAGATACATATGTAAATATGATTTATATAATTTCATAAAATTTAATATTATTCTTCAATTATTGGCTAATCATATGAATTACATATTTTTATTGTACAAATAAATGACTTTTTAAATCCAAATTAAGATAGCTTTTCATGGAAAATATTTTAAAATAAAATAAATAATTTTTAATATATAAAATCACTATTTTGGGAGAAAATGATAGATAGAAGATTTTTCCATAAAATATCGAGTTTAAAATAAAAAAGTCCAGTCACTTGTGTTCCATTTTATAAATAAATAGATGATTGAAGGTTCTTTATAATTTTTTTTGCTAAAGGTTCTCTATTAAATTTGTTCAAAATTTTGATTTATCGTAACTATTTAAAAAATTCAAATATATTCAAAAATATTTTGGTCGAAAATATATGCAAAATATACACAAAAGTTACTTACCATAACATATGATCTAACATTTTAAAAATTATCGAAACTATTAATACATAAAATATACTGAAATTTTATTTCAAAATATTATTATCTCACCATGTCGTGGGAAGTCATCTATTAAATACTGCATAGATATAAACAATTACCTGGAGACACTAAAATATCAAGAATTTATCTCTCTGATTGTTCAATACCAATTAAAAGTAATCATACTATAATAGGATATCATCAAAAGTAATCATACTATAATTTATGAAACAACGTGTACTAACCAATTGTACTCGAGATGAGCAATAAGTCCATAAGTGGTATTGCTCATTTTTCCATCAACATTTAAACATACATGACTCTGTAACTGATTGATTATTATGTCAAGAAAAGGGTTCCTTACCACATCGTTTGATCCCAAATTATACAATCGTCTTCAACTTAAATATGACATAGGACAATAAAAATGACAGTTTAATCATAAAATATAAGTTATATATAACCAGTGAAATGAAAATCATGCGTTTGTTAAGTGTTGGAGAATCATCCGTAACAATAGAAGGCGAATTCAAAAATTTTTTCGAGGCACCAAAATTTTCTGAAATAATAACAAACATGAGCATGTTAATATATTATTAGTGGTCATTTAGAATAAATATCCATAACGCTACAAGGAACATCATTTCTCTGATAAGAAGTTTTATCATATACATCATCATTTTTTTATGGATGGTCTTCTTCCACATACACATATAATTTTTATAAAATGTTATTGATGTGTACATTGGTATCTTTATATATATAAATAATTGGTAGGTTTGGAGGTGAAGTTAATTGAATTGAACTTTCATATGAGTTGTATATTTAAAAACTAGATAAATGAGGAAAAATGAAATGTTATACCTTTATAGGATTTGACTGACATAAAGCGCATGGCACTTACCACAACCGCATCCATCTTCTAGGCGGAATAGGCAAATGTTCATTTTGCATGATCTCCCCACAAAGTACACTTAAGTGTAACCTCACTGACATATATTTTCTGTAAGATACTATATTGTTGATTATATTGTATATATGAAGATCCATTACTTTGTAACGCACAAAATCAATTGAAGTTTGAAGAATTGTTTGACTTTCCTTTTGTCTACACTTCTTCAATGTTACCAACCTGAATGATTTTTCCGGTGATATCTATCCAATAGATTGAATAGAAGACAACAAACATGAATGATTAGGCAAACTGTAGATAATTAAAAAAGCATGATTATTTTGATCTACTGAATATATAAGAATATAAGAACATTTTTACCTATCAATACATTTATTTCGTATTTTCTGTCTAATACCTCACCAAAGTTTAAAAAATACTTTTCTGCTACATCATTAGGAAAATATGTCAACGCTTTGGTCATAGTTGTCCTTAGGATAGACAGTTTGTAAGGAATTGAACTGGTCCTGAATTCACCACCGTATTCTTTTAGATTGAATGTGTTAATTGGTAAAGCTTGACCTTTTTTTATAAGATGTCTATGTTTCGGTACAAGCTCATTCTCACTAGATGCATGTAGTCTGGTATCCTTTGCAATTTTAAAAAGATGAATTTGTAGTTTGATTAATCGGGATAGAATAAGGTATTTTTATTATGAAAGTAATGGTAAATGGAATAATAAAATTACATATGCATCCACAATGACTAACTCAATAGAGTTTCTATTATGGCGTTGTACAAAGTCCATTTGTTATTCACACAAATTTTCTGTGTTTCACTGGATGCTTTTAATAGATTGACCAGAACATTGTGTTGTGAATTTCGTTTGACAATCGACACTATATTTGGAGTGAGAGAGTCCAATGATAAGGCTGGAAATGAGAGAAAACATATATAAGTATTTGACTGCTTAACTTAGAAGACAGAAAGATATACTCAAGTATATCGTAGTTTCTGGTTTAAAAGATTAACAATACATATTATATATTAACTACCATAATAAGTGATACTTAAAATGATTGACTAAAGGTGTTATTGATATACCTTGGGATATTGTTTGTTACAAAGCTGAATTCAAAGTTTGAATATATTGAAATTGTAGTTTTAGGAAACAATATCAAAAGAGTATATCAACTGCAATAAATATATAAACAACATATTATATCATGTTTCGTACTTTTCGCCGAAAACATAAACCATATCATACCCTAAGAACTACACCCTAACTATCTGAAATATGAACCCCTAAACTCTAAACCCTAGGACATCATGAATTTATAATGTTGTATGCATATAAACCAAAACGTCTACAAATATAAACACTAATCCATAAATCATAGAACATGTAATCTTAAATTGAATAAAATATTATGTAATTTTTTGTAACAAACAAATCATGTACGTGCTTAAATCATATAACATGTAACATTTGTGCTTACAATAAGGTTTAAAAGAATATGATTCAAACCAATGCAATATATGATTTGAAAAAAATAGTTGGGGATAAAACCCAAATCAGCAGATAAGAAACCATCGAGTTGTAATTAGGATAACCATAGAATAAATTAATAGAAAACGGTAATTAAAAACAATTTAGTAGAGCTAATCTAGCAGTTTCCATGTTAGCAAGTTTAGGAAGGCTTAATAGTGAGTCAGAATTAGATTAATTGAGTCACAATAGTGAGTTAATAAACCAATCAAATTATAAAGTTTTCACTTAAGCCTATTCTAATATAATAATATGATTTAATTATAATTTATTTATTTTAAATTTAATTTTCTAAGAAAAATAATAATAAGTTCCTCACAAATTTGTTAGACAATAACAAGAGATAAACTGAATCCGTCGCATTTCGCTAACAAATTTGTTAGAAAATTTTGATGTTGTATTCCGAATCATAAATTTAGTAGAAAATTTGAAGAGTGTACTCCAAATTGTATATCGCGAATGAATAATTTCTCTCACAAAATTTGGGAGGGAGTAGCGATCAAAAACCGTTTGCAAGTAAATATTATTAAAGTAACAGTTCCCTTAGAAATTTCCTCTTAAATTGCCATTTGCAAAATGTTAGTATTTTTTTCTTAACAGATTAGACTATTTCTTGTAGTGATCCAACTGATATTGATTTAAAACCTCATACAAGAATCATTTTACGTTTGTCCCTCATCATTACTGGTATATAAAATTTATATTCAAAGATGTAGTGAAAAACCATGTTCAGAATTGTGATAAGCATGAGTCGGGCATATCACTATCATGGATCAGATTATGCTGGCATTTCGCTAGTTTTAAGAAAATATCAAAAATTCTCCAGGCAGGCTTTTGGTGGTTGACTATGTTTAAAGACGCTCAAACATACATAGCACGGTGTGACCTTTGCCAAAGAAGAAGAAAATTTATCAAAAGACATGAAATGGAGCAAAACTTCATACTTAAAGTAGTAAGTGTTTAATTGCTGGGGCATAGAATTTATGGGCCATTTTCCTTCTTCTAACGGAAATAAATACATTTTAGGTGTTGTAGACTATGTATTTAAATGGGTTGAAACTATAGCAACTCCAGAAAACGATGTTGTTGTAGTCGTTAAGCTTTTCAAAGACATCATCTTTCCTAGATACGGAGTCCCATGAATAATTATAAGCGATGGAGGTACCCACTTTATCAACAAAGTATTTGAAAAACTTCTCAAGAAACACGGAGTCCACCACCGAGTTGCTACACCTTACCACCCCCAAACCAGTGGACAAGTAGAAGTTTCTAACCTTCAAATAAATAAAAAATCTTAGAAAAAAACGGTAGGATCGACCCGTAAGGATTGGTCCACAAAGTTGGACGACACGCTTTGGGCTTACCGGACTGCGTTTAAAACACCACTTGAAATTACCCTTTTTCATTTAATTTATTGGAAATCTTGCCATCTCCCGGTAGAACTAGAACACAAAGCAGCATGGGCGACAAAGATGATAAACTTTGATGCAAAACCAGCTGCAGAAAGGAGGCTAATACGACTAAACGAGTTAAGCGAGATCAGATATCACGCTTATGAGAACTCAAAGTTGTACAAGGAAAGAACAAAAGCTTATCATGATAAAAAAAATCATATCAAGGCATTTCAAACCAAATGATCAAGTACTTCTGTAGTACTCCCATTTATCATTATTTCATGGGAAATTACGATTTCGTTGGTCAGGCCCCTTCACTATCAAAGAAGTCACACCATACGGTGCTATCGAACTCATAAACTTGAAAAACGAAGAGTTAATAGTAAATGTACAAAGAGTAAAGCACTACTGAGCAAAATCAGATACACCGCGGTCTCAGACCGTGCGTTTGGGTATACCAACACCCGATTGACCTAACGTTCTGTCAAGCTAATGACCTTAAAAAAGCACTGAGTGGACAGTAACCCACTTTTATATATATATATATATATATATATATATATATATATATATATATATATATATATATATATGTATATATAATGATTATCATATATACGGTTTTCAAAGTGCAAAAGTGGACAAAATCTACACCATCGATCAACGCCACTATAGGACTGTCGATCGATGCCTATAGATTTAGACACAAACCCTTATTCATTACCGCCAAAACAACCTCTGATTTTTCTCTCTCTATTTTTGGCCATTTTTTAGGGATTTTGTAGGGTATTAAAGAAAAAACAAAATCTTTTAGGTTGTGGCTTGTAATTCAAAACGGTTTAGGGTGATGGATTACTAGATTAGGGGTTATAAACTACTCGTGATTGTGGTTTTCATGATTTTTGTTTGATTTGAGAGTTAATGATTCTTGTGATGTCGCGACTGACCATCAATCGACACCAGTAAGGGAGCGTCGATCGACAGTCGTCCCAAATTCTCGGACATTAGCTGATTCTTGTCTTTCTTGATAAATTGCAGATGGACGAGAGGAGAACCAAAGCATGTTTCAAAGTTGGGAGCTCCAGTGCACCACCAGGACCCCCGTGCCGTCACCCTTGGCCAAAAAGAGAGGAGGATTTGATCAGGACCGTAGAGTATTATCCTGATCCTTGGCTTGTTGTAGCGTCAAGAGAATGCACTCATAGTCCAGTGTCTAATGACTGGGATGACTTCGACACTCTTCACTACAACGCCTGGAAAGGCGTTATCATTGAGCCTATGAGGTTCGTCGACAACGATGTTCTGAGGAAGTTGGGGCTCCATGCTGATTTGAGGGACATGTTGAGAGATCTGGAGATGCGCCAGATGGCCACTAAGTCATATGCTCTATACCCCAATTTGGTCAGACAGTTCATGGCCACGGTTCAGGTGATCTAAAAGAACGAGAGGGTGAAGAGGGCAAACTGGTACGGCCTTGGAATGGTTGTCTCTCCCTGGATCATTTGAAGGGGGCGTGAGTGGATGATAGGTGATGGAGATGGTCTTCTCCTTAGAAATATGAGATGCTGTAAATATGTTTTGCTTCTATTGAGACACAGCTTCACCCTGGTTGGTGTCTAGGATGGATCACATAAGATCACTCTTCCTTAGTGATATAAAACACGTCCAACTAAGTGAACAAAGAGACAAAGTTTCCACAGAGACAATAGGTTGAGCCAAAGCTTAAGTTTATTGAATAATGGTTGATTGATTACATGGAGGCTCATGGTTACATAAATAAGAAAGAAAAAAATGAAATCTTAAGCTAAAAAAAAAAACTAAACAAAAATCAAGTTGGTTTAGTGAAAACCATATCCTAATCCTATTGCTAATTGGTTTAAGATAACCAAACTTAATACTAACTGATTTACACTTAATAAAATAATAAATAAACCATCTTAGGTGTGCCTAATCTTCTTGGGCCCATCATAATGCAAGATGACTTGTCTTTCTACTTTTGGGGCCGATAAAACCTTTTTCGAACAACTCTTGCTTGGGCTCGATCATCTTGTTCCAGGTCCGAGTAAGGTTATACTTATGCTCATTTGGATGATAGAGATCCTTCTTATGTTCCATTTCCAGCTCTGGTTCTTCATCTTTCATTTCCAACTCATTTCTCGCCCATGTCGGTTTGAACAATCCATTTCTCGATCATACCAGATCACCCATTTTACTTCCGTCCATCCATCTTCATCCCATCCATTTCATTTTCAATCAGGGTTCTCACTGGTCGTCCATTATTGTCCAAAGTCATTCGTTTCCTTATAAAGGACTCATCAAGACCCATAACCTTCTCTCGGGCCAATACTTCATGAATAAGGCCAATAAGCTCTCCAATAAGTCCATCAGATCGTGTTGTGACCCATTGCCTTTCTGGTACATGGATTAGCTTCCAAAATTTGAGTTTGAATCTGATTTGGGTCGCACCATTCCCTCCTCATTTAAAAGATTTGTCCTCAAATCATGTTCTTCAAGGATGAATGAACTGTCTAATCTCAGCCTCTTTATTTCTCTTTTGACCATGATGTTGTTTAAGATATTGTGCATGTCTATCTTCCTTACAGGCTCAAACACAAAGCTTTTTAAAGCCTTCACACGTCCTAGATGCTTCACTGGATAATGCTCATTACAAGCAACACTTAGAACAAGCAATTTATGCTCCTTGTTTAGCTCAGATCTTATTGCTTCTGATTGAGCTTCTCTCCACTGATAACAAACACAATCCTTGATCTCAGACTTCTGGGTCATCTTAGACTCACCAGAAACTACCTTTGGATCTTCCAGTTAATGTAAGAACCCTTCCAAATAAAGCTTCAATGCTGCTGCTATACGGATGAGCGTGTTGTTGATGCTTTTATGCGCACAAAATCTCTGTTCTGGTTTGAAAACAAGGTGTTGAAGCCCCTTAACAATCGTCACATGCTCCAGTATGCTGGTCTGAATCCATACAGGAGTTTGGTTAGTAGATCACAAGAAAAATATTCAGTAATATCACCTTCTTCAACTACAGTTGTAAGTGCCAATACAAGAGTTTTAGATGATCCATTAAACACTCCTTTAGCTTGGTTTTGACCATGAATGTGATCACATATAACTGATGATCACTCGTCTTGATCTCTCATCTCGTCTTGGTTTCAAATACTCTGATACCATTTGGTACAGCCCTAGAATGGATGCCTCTCCCTTGATCACTTGAAGGGGGCATGGGTCGATGATAGGTGATGGAGATGGTCTTCTCCTTAGAACTATGAGATGCTCTAAAGATGGTTTGCTTCACCTGAGACACAGGTTCAAATTTCTTGGTGTCTAGGGTGATTCCAATAGAAGATCATTCTTCTTAAAGATGGAGTGTGTCCATGACTGAAGAAAGAAACCAATTCTCCTCAGAGAAACAAAAGTCGACGGAGAAAAAAGTTCATTTCTTGATTCAGATGGTTGGCCAAGTAATTTCCTTGACAAGGAGTGGTTGGGATTAGCGCACTCTCAGGATACTTCTCATCTGGATTTGAGAGTGTCTTAGGAGAAGTTTGTTTTGTGTTCTTGTTGATGGTCTATTGAGTAGGCCAGGAACCAAAATTGTCATCAAGTTGATTCTCTCCTTCAGGTGGTTGTATGGCAGGGGGTTTCAATGTATCATGATCTGGCCTCCTTTGTTGATCTAGTACTAAAGCATTGAATATGTCCTGCCTGTTTGCATCTTCGAATTGTTAGCTGGCAAGTAACCAAATTTTTGTGTTTTCGACGACCATAACAGACCTTTGGCTCATCTCAGGATGCTTTAGAGCGTGTCCTATCTGACCTTGATTGGCTTTGCAACCGTTCTAGATCAAGTTGACCATACCTCTTCTCTACAAACCTCTTCTTCATGACAGCCTTCATCTCATACCAAGAAGATACTTGAAACTCTCCAATGCGTCTCCTATTATTAGCAAGCCGATACCACCAATCCAGTGCATATCCACATAAACCCGAAGATGCCAATTGAGCCTGCTTCTCTACTGGGTACCCCTTACACTTAATAATTAAATCCATCTCCTTTTCCCATTCTAGGTATGTATATGGATCGAAGTCTCCATAGAAGGATGGAATTGTGAGATTTTCTTCATATTCAGCCATCTGATATGCTTGTAAACTTATATATTTCGAGATCCTTGGTTAAATATTCAAACCCTAACCTTCAAGTGGATCTGATAACACTTGGTACGACCATGGAATGAATGTCTCTCCCTGGATCACTTGAAGGGGGCGTGAGTGGATGATAGGTGATGGAGATGGTCTTCTCCTTAGAACTATAAGATGCTCTAAAGATGTTTTGCTGCTTCTGAGACACAGGTTCATCCTGCTTGGTGTCTAGGATGGATCATAGAAGATCACTCTTCCTTAGTGATATAGAATACGTCCACCTAAGTGAACAAAGAGACAAAGTCTCCACAGAGACTATAGGTTGAGCCAAAAATTAAGTTTATTGAATAACGGTTGATTAATTATATGGAGGCTCGTGGTTACATAAATAAAAAGAACAAAACGAAATCCTAAGCTAAAAAAAAAAAACTAAACCAAAACCAAGTCGGTTTAGTAGAAAACATATCCTAATCCTATTGCTAATTGGTTCAAGATAACCAAACTTAATCTTAATTGGTTTACGCTTAATAAAATAATAAATAAAATGAAAATAAACCATCTTAGGCGTGCCTAATCTTCTTGGGCCAATCATAATTCAAGCTGGCTTGTCTTTCCACTTTTTGGGCCGATAAAGGCTTTTTTCAAACAACTCTTGCTTGGGCTCGATCCATCTTGGTCCATGTCCAACCAAGGTTATACTTATGCTCATTTGGATGATAGAGATCCTCCTTATGTTCCATTTCCAGCTATCGTTCTTCATCTTCAATTTACAACTAATTTCTAGCCCATGTCGGTTTGAACAGTCCATTTCTCGATCATACCATATCACTCATTTCATTTCCTGTCCATCCAGCTTCATCCCATCCATTTCCTTGTCAATCAGGGTTCTCAATGGTCGTCCATGATTGTCCAAACTCATTACTTTCTTTCTAAAGGACTCATCAAGCCCTATTTCCTTCTTTCGGTCCAATACTTCAAGAATAAGGCCAATAAGCCCACCAGGTTGTGTTGTGACCCATTGCCTTTCTGGTATATGGATTAGCTTCCAAAAAATTGAGTTTAAAGCTGATCCAGGTCGCACCAAAAATGAGGCTACACTGACCTTTTTCATTAGAGGCATCAGATATAGGATCTCGATCCCTGACATCTATGAGATCTACGGGTTCCAGAACGTTGATAACTCGGCTGCTCCGTCCCTGCATTTCCTGGCCAGACTGCCTTTTGGGGGAATGATAGCCATGGTACCTTTTGTCTCGAGTGCTGCTACCCAGACCGACATTCTCCACCCCACATTGTGCTACTTCCTCGAGGTTCTTGCCAACACTCTGTTGTGAAAGATGGAGCCAAACAAGCTGAGAGTGAAGGAGCTTATGCTACTATACTAGTCAGTCAGAGACTTGGTTGAGATTGACACAGAGCATGTCCAGCCATCAGCTGAGGATTAGTTGGTGAACTTAGGAGCAGTTTTTGCAGAGCTCCTGGTATCACTGAAGAGCAAGCCATTCAAGGGAACCAGCACGAAGAAGGAGACTGTGTGGAGTCTTCTGACACCCATCTTTACGTGTGTAGGGATCAGTCGTGAAGGAGATTGGATGGTCAGTGATTTAGCCTACATGTACGAGGCACATCTGACGAGTGGGGGATGGCTGAAGGAGGGACGTTTTTGGTCCTTCACTGATGATGCATGGCCTCATTTGATAGAGCTACCCGAGCGCACGTTGACAGACTTCACAGACAAAACCACTCGCCTTGCATTTTGTCCGGGCCCATTGCTCCTGTGCAGCGCACCTCCTGGAGTACGTAGACAGAGAGGACCCAGACCCGCAGCGGCAGAGGACGCAGATGAGCCAGCACCACCAAATGACGCTCCTCTGCCAGAGTTTCCACAGATCCCAGAGATCCCTATCCACGAATATGTTGACTTCCAGAGAGTTTTGTTTGGTGCACTTCATGCCATTTGGTCCAGAGTGGAGGCAATGTCGAGATGTCAGTGCTTCAGCCGTCCACGGACCCACGCGAGATCGCCACCAGCAGCTTCAGGATCATCCCTCCAACCAGACCTGGACACGACCGATGAGGAGTAGTCTTATGTTATGCTCCTCTTTTTATTTGATTTTCATACTTATTCACATATTTATTTTATTTCATTTGCTATGTTTGGATCTTAGACTTATTTTTATTATGTTGTTTGGATATTTTGATGTTTGTTTGAGAGTCTAACAGAGCTAGCAAGTAAGAGAGATAATCAGAATATGAAGTTTAGACCAACTTACACGTTGAACTGAGAGAAGAATTGTTATGTTAGACAAGCATCGGTCGACGGATATTGACGAGTGTCGATCGACGTATACAGTTTAGTGTCGATCGACGGATACAGAGAAGCGTCGATCGACGGTCTCGAAAGATATGTAAGAGTTTCGGCTAATTCTCATTCCAATTTTATTATTTAGCTAAACTTAGACTAACTAAAACTAGAGACTACGTTGTTTAAGTCAGGGGGAGGTAGTTACTAAGACTGAATTCTATTTTGATATTTTCTTAATTTTACATGGTTTTTATAAAGTTTTATTGAGTCAAGAAAGGGATTATGATCAGATTAATTTTTTCTTGACTTATTATATAACCATTCTCTAGCATTATTCTAGATTTGTTAATTTCAGAGAGTAGTAGAGATACCAAAGTGGATCATCTTGCCACTATATCACACTTGCTTAGAAAGTTTGAAGAAACCGAAGCTAACCTCCAACTTAATATTGATTTATCTGCTTGCTTTGGGGTTTGACATACATTGGATAGGATTCTTCTTGCAAGTCTAGAAGGTAAATGTATGTGCTTCTGATTCCCTTCTCTCTCTCTCTCTTCAGCATCTATAAAAATAAATGATTGAAACGATTTCCTAGAAGATGCAGAGGATTTGGTAAATTACTAGTGACCTTATTATTCTAATTCGGAAATGAATAATCACACACTGTGGAAGCGAGGTATGTGTAAATTACTTTTGACCCCATTAGTCACCTAAACTATGTCAAAATGGAGAAGAAAGATGAACAAGATGGACTGTATCGGCATCATTGATTCATTGGACTTATAAAAAAAGAGATTTAGAGAAAAGCAAAAGAGGGAAGAAAGGAATCAGAGAAGATTGCATGTGTGTTCAGATACTTGCAAGGGTAAGATTTCATGTGTCCTTTGATCGATACTCCCAAGGTAAAACCTGCACTTTTATGCAATAAATGAAGTTATTAGAGGGGTGAGTCAAACTAGTATTTCTAAGTTGTTGGTAAAATGGATATGGTTGCTATTCTAGGATATGGTAGATAAAGTTTCTAGATTGACATTTGTTTGATGTGGTTACAACATAGTAAATGTGATAATGATAACTTAGAGATTTTGTGAGTCCCTGTGTTTTCAAACTTCTAGATTCATACGAGAGTTGATCTAATAGGTTAGAGAACTTATCAAACCTTGTCGACGAATCTGCTAAAAGTAGCATTGATCGATGGTACATCGTGACCATCGATCGACACTTCTGTAAGGATTAGCAATCACTTACCCTGAGTTTGAGTTCAGAAGTATACTTAAATAAACACATGGTAAATTACTTAGTTACATCCTCATCCTACCTGAGAATTCTCTTAAGTTTAATTCATTCCCTTTTGATAAAACCTACAAACCAATCTTGCAATCACTTTACTGCTTATTAATCTTTGTCTAGCTTTATTTCAAAAACAATAAATCTCTTGTGTTATCTTAGAGTCTATGTTGATTTGATCCCTAAGTACTGCAACTGAAACTCTTATTTGAGAGAGTAATTAGTAGCTCTAGGGTAATTTGAGCATGTACCAGGCATCATCAAAGAAATTACGAAGGAAGGTGTTTTTGATGTTTGTCCAGGATGTAAGAGATCTTGGTTGTAGCTGCTTAACCCAGTACAAAGCATCTCTAGCAAGCGAATACTTGAAGAGCTTGTATAGAAGGTAGTCCTCAGGGACTCCATTAGCCTTGATGGAAGCCACAAGATCCTTGAACCTTTCCAAATGATCCATAGGGTGCTCATGAGAATGACCATAGAATGGTGTTTGTGCCACAAGTGTGAAATAGGATGGCTTCAGCTCAAAACAGTTCCTGTGGAAAGATGGAGGACGAATAGCATATCTATTGGCATATAATTGATCTGGACGATTGTAGTCAACCAACGTTCTGGGTCGAGCAACATGGGCTTCATCTCCAGCTTGAGCTACATTAGCTTCTTCTGGTTCAGGAATTACAATCCCCTAATCATCAATTCTCTGACATGTTGCAATACGAAAAATATCTTCAGGGTCATAAAGGTCTCCTCTCTCATTCCTAGTCACGATCAGCATAGCAACCATCTCTGCTCAGGAATCACCGTCGATCGATGTCACGGTGATGGTGTTGGTCGATTCCGGCAAATGAGTGTTGATCGGCGAAGAAGTGTTGGCGTCGATTGATGCTTGTCGCTTCTCCTTGCGGATGCTACGTTCAATGGCTACTGGGTCTAGAAAATTAAGTTTTTTTCCTTGTTGCTTCTGGTACTGCTGGAAATGCACCTGAAAGACAAAATAATTTTTTTTTTGTAAGTAAACTAAAAAAAGCCAAGACCAAACTTGCAAAACAAATCTAATAGTGATCTTTGTTCCCCGACAACGGCACCAAATTTGATACATGCTCAAATTACCCTAAAGCTACTGACTACTCTCTCAAATTAGAGGTTCAATTGTAGTACTTAGGGATCAAATCAACATAGAGAGAGGACACACAATAGATTTGATAATCAACTTAGTTATGCTAGACAATTAATAAGACTTTAAAATAAGTAACAGAGAGATTGTTGGTTTGTAAACAATTAAGGAAAATAATTAGATCTATGATTTTCAAGTAGTGAATTATAATGGATAGAAGCCAAGGGGTTTTCAAACATAGAACACGAATTCAATTATTAAATATATCACAAATAATATATATCCTATGGCTAAGGTCAGAGTCTACAACTTTCGTGTACAAATTCGGAATGACCGTCGATCAATGGTATGCAAACGACATCGATCAATGGTTTGTTAGGCAAGCATTAAACGTTCAGATTTGATTGATCACTTACAAATACTAGACCATTCTCTCAATTGTATCTAGTAATTTAAGCTCAACAAGATATATTCAGGTAATGATCCACTCTCGCAGTGCCAATTATCCTAAGGTTAATTTCTAGGTAGCTAATAAAGAACACAAGCAATAAATACAATCCTGATGATAGGTCTAATAATCACCCTAGCAATTATATTGTTTGGCTAATTCATCAAAGCCATTAATAAACCCTAAATCTAACAAAGTAACTACTCAGACAAAGCTAAGCAGAAGATAATCATAATCATAAAATAATGCAGAAGATATAGAATAGAGATAGAAAGTGGGGTTCCAATACAAAGCTTGAGAAGTCTTGATCTTCTCCCCAAAAACTCTAAACTACTATGTTTATTCTAAAATCTCTAAAAGCTCTTAAAATTCTCTCTCTTTGCATAAAACACTGACAAAGATAACATAAACTAGGTAAAACTCGTCCATGGGCAATCTTGTAATTTTTGTAACTTAGGCTTCATGTCGGGTACTTTGTGAATTGGGCTACTACGCGTCGAACGTCGATAGACGGCAACATTTCTTCATCGATCGACGCTCTTCTCTGTCTCGACTCGTACTTAGCTGAAATTTTGACAAGCTATGGGGTTCATCTCTCTCTGAGCTCCAAAAATCCTCATAATATCTAAAATACTCCAAAATGCACTTGGACCTAAAAATACTCTAAAACATATCTTAGACACACATAATAAACTTTAGATAGGCCTATAATATGGTTTACAACATGTAAATATTAAAAACTATCATGTTCCATCTAACAAACTTTGGTTATAGGGTTAGGAGAAGTGGAGACAATTTTATATTTCTTTGTGCCTTAGTAAATGTTTTTCTTAAGATGTCTTATTTCAGTCTACTTCTCATGTGTCGTTATCTCTGTATTTTCTCTTTCCAATTTGCTAGTGTTTTTATAGGAGACTTAGACTCCAAATTTATGTTGGTGAATTTTAACAGAATAATGCTCATATTGTTTAAATAGTTATTAAAATTATTTGTGTTGATTATTATACTTTATTTCAGATTTTATCAGTATGGTTATTAGATATGTGGGTTAATTGGTTTCTAATCCGGAAAGTTGTGAATTATATACTTGGATAATGATCTTTAAAGAGTATTTCGACCCTATTCCAAGCCTTTGGGTTACACGAAATCTCTTTGTATGATAAGACAATCAAAGTCACATTCTTGTTCTAGTCTAAGATACAAGAATAAAAATAGAACTTTAAAGCTTATATGTGTTCTTCAAAGATCTTTGATGATCTTCGAACAATGAATCTTTCTTTCTTTATATCTACTAACTAGTTTCAGTTTTCTTATGATTCAAGTTATAATTAGCCAATGCCAACAACTCCTTATATAGAGTATAAAGGGTTGCAATGGTTAGCACCAATAGTTGTAATGGTTGGCTAAGCATTATAACTATTAACACCAACAGTTGCAATTGTTAGCAAAAAGTCTTAATCATCAACGGTTGCAATGGTTTATCACCAAAGGTTGCAACGGTTCATCAAGAGATGCAATGGTTAGTAAAGAGTTACAATGGTTAATTAATATGGTTATTACTAAAGGTTGCAAACATCAATAGTTGCAAGGTTTCATATATAGTTGCAATTGTTCATACAAACAATTGCAATGGTTCACATGATACATTGCACTTATACACTTAAATATCTAACAATCCTCTCTCATTTAAGTGTAATCATAGATTCATTAAATAAATAATACATATATCAAACTCATGTATAAATGAAAATGTTTGAAGAATTGAATTTTTATCTTATGTATTACACATTCCAAATGCCCGAGAATCAGGATGTCCTACATATTGAATCCTTCAATCCATTTTGAGCACATGAAGATAATACACACATATGTTTCCACACTACTCTAAGTGTTTACCCGACACTATTATAAGCCATGTGTCCTAATCCATTCATGAATGCATACAAAGCCAAGTCCTAGCTTATTGAAGCGGAATCACTTCACATTCATCTAGGTAAATACTTTCAGTCATGCACTTGCAAATACATTTTTTCAAACTATTTATTAAGAATAATATTTCAACATATCCCTTCTTGCAGGTCCAAGCACATACCTTGGGATGATACAAAAAAATGTGCTCAATCTTTAAGTGTAGACTTTCCACATTGAATTATGCTTCTAAAGTCGTATTAGAGGGGGAATGGGTATCCCACGATTAAAGATTTCAAATGGACTTTAAACTTATCCCTTTAACAGACTCAATTACCAAGTCTCTAGCTAATCATTTCGTCAAATGATGTGCTACATTTCTTTCAGACTGAACATATTCTTTCATAATCACCTTGTGAGTGATCAGCTCACTACTACGCTATATATAACGCCAGGTGTCACGACTTACCATTATACACTTAGTTATAAATCTTAACTAAGACTTCTTCACTATCATAGATAAAAACTGGTGGTACTATTTTAGTCACAACAGAATCTCGTAAATTAAATTATCTAGCCAATACGCTTATTTACCAGCATATGCTAATGCTACGAATTCCTATTCTATAGTCAAATTTTCATCCAACTTTGCTCCTTAGAAACCCATGAAATGGCACCTTCCCAGGTAAAACACTCAACCACTTATAGAAGATTGATCTTCTATATTGATAATTAAACTTGCATCCAAATACCCTTCTACCATCAAAGGAAATCTGACATATAACAAACCATAATCTATGGTTTCATTCAAGTACTCGAGTTGTGATATTTCTTGTCTTGTATAAGGCACACACTTCACACTCGCATGCGAGCTCTACTTATCTTTGACCAGTGCCAAATATCAATATGTCATCAACATATAAGCAAATGATTGTTCCATTACTGGACTCATCAATTTGTTATATAAACACTTATCCTAATAGTTTAACTCAAACTACTTGATAAGACAATCTCATTAAACATTCGATGTTATTGCCTTGGTGTTTTCTTTACCCATACAATAAATATATACACTTTATAATTTTTACAAGGTATAATAAAACATTAAGGTTGCTTCAGATACATTTGTACCTTTTCGATTCTGATACGTTTGCACCCTTTCGGTCCCCAAGCGTTTGCAGCCTTTTGGTCCCGAAACGTTCGCACCCTTTCGGTCCCAAAACGTTTAAACCCTTTCGGTCCCAAACCCATTGAACCCTTTCGGACCCAAACCGTTCGCACCCTTTCGGTCTCGACACTTTCGCCCCTTTCGGTCCTGACATGTTTTCACCCTTTAAGCCCCAACACGTTTGCACCCTTTCGGTCCCGACACGTTCGCACCCTTTCGGTATGTTTGTACCCTTTGGGTCACGACCCGTTCGCATCCCTTGAATCACGTCAGATTTGCACCCCTTGGGTCATGACCCGTTCACACCCCTTGGATCATGATATGTTCGTACCCCTTGGGTCACGACATGTTTGTACCTTTTGGATCACGACACGTTTGTACCTCTTGGATCACACTGCGTTCGCATCTCTTCGAACACGACATTCTTGCATCCTTTTGGACACAACATGTTTGCATCTCTTTGGTGATGAACCTTTCTCACCCCTAAGGTGACGAACCATTTGCATCCCTTGGATGATGCCATCTTCGATCATCATTAGAAATATTATTTAAATGAAACTAATATACCTTTGAGAATATAGCGACGATGTATTATTCTTCATTCTTTCATCTTCTTGCTATATCTCGAAAGTATACTCTCTCAAGCATTTACAACTTCCAAACATTTATGTTATCTTTCGCACAAATACACCAGTCATAATTCACAAGATAATACTCTTTAAGATTGTTGGTTAATTGGTTTGTAATCCAGAAAGTTGTGAATTATATACTTGGATAATGATTGAATAACCATGTTTTCCTTAAAGAGTATTTCGACCCTATTCCAAGCCTTTGGGTTACACGAAATCCCTATGTAGGATAAGACAATCAAAGTCACATTCTAATTCTAGGCTAAGATACAAGAATAACAAATAGAGCTTTAATTCTTATATGTGTTCTTTAAAGATCTTTGATGATCTTCGAACAATGAATCTCTCTCTCTCTTTCTATCTACTAACTAGTTTCAGTTTTCTTGTGATTCAAGTTATGATTTGCCAATGCCAACAACTCCAAATGCCCGAGAATCAGGATGTCCTACAGATTGAATCCTTCAACCCATTTTGAGCACATGAAGATATTACACACATGTGTTTCCACACTACTCTAAGTGTTTACCCGACACTATTATAAGCCATGTATCCTAATTCATTCATGAATGCATACAAAGCCACTCATACAGGTACATACTTTCAGTCATGCACCTGCAAATGCATTTTTTCAAAGTATTTATTGAGAATAATTTTTCAACATATCCCTTCTTGCAGGTCCAAGCACATACCTTGGGATGATACAAAAAATGTTCTTCAATCTTTAAGTGTAGACTTTCCACATTGAATTCAGCCTCTAACGTCGTATTAGAGGAGAATTGGGTATCCCACGATTAAAGATTTCAAATGGACTTTAAACTCATCCCTTTAACAGACTCAATTACCAAGTCTCTAGCTAATCATTTCGTCAAATGATGTGCTACATTTCTTTCAGACCGAACATATTCTTTGATAATCACCTTGTGAGTGATCAGCTCACATACTACGCTATATATAACGCCAGGTGTCACGACTTACCATTATACACTTAGTTATAAATCTTAACTAAGACTTCTTTACTATCATAGATAAAAACTGGCGATACTATTTCGGTCACAACGGAATCTCGTAAATTAAATTCTCTAGCCAATACGCTTATTTACCAGCATATGCTAATGCTATGAATTCCTATTCTATAGTCAAATTTTCATGCAACTTTTCTCCTTAAAAACCCATGAAATGGCACCTTCCCATGCAAAACACACAACCACTTATAGAAGATTGAACTTCTATATTGATAATCAAACTTGCATCTAAATACCCTTCTACCATTGAATGAAATTTGACATATAACGAACCATAATCTATGGTTTTATTCAAGTACTCGAGTTGTGATATTTCTTGTCTTGTTTAAGGCACACACTTCACACTCGCATGGGAGTTCTAATTGGCGAACAATATCACAATTGAACCCATTAATAACTTTATCAATATAAAGAGAAGATGTCTAATATATTGATTTACTTGCATGTGTGATTCAAATTTCAGAATCACATCAACCTCCCCCATGTCTTTCATTGCTAAACTTGATGACAATGATGATTTTGTAAGCTCTACTTATCTTTGACCAGTGCCAAATATCAATATGTCATCAACATATAAGCAAATGATTGTTCCATTACTGGACTCATCAATTTGTTATATAAACACTTATCCTAATAGTTTAACTCAAACTACTTGATAAGACAATCTTATTAAACATTCGATGTTACTCCCTTGGTGTTTCCTTTACCCATACGATAAATGTATACACTTTATACTTTTACAAGGTATAATAAAACCTTAAGGTTGCTTTAGATACACTTCTTTCTGAGCCATCTATCCATACCTATGGATCATAGTCCATAGCACCAACCATGAACAATATGTTTACCTCTCATGACGGCTCGGCCTTAACCCTAAGGCACTTGCATCCATAAGGATCAATAACTTGCATGATGTAAGTCACTTTATTTCGGTGAAATTACATTCGCACCTTCTCAGTAATATTATGTTGCACTATTACAGTAAAAGTATTTTTTCGCCTTTTCGGTAACATTATGTTCGCACTCTTTCGGTGACATTATTTTCGCACCATTTCGGTGACGCTATAATTTCACCCTTTCGGTGGCGTTACATTCTCAGTCTTTCGGTGACATTACATTCACACCTTTTTGGTGATGGTACATTTGTACCTTTTCGGTCCCCATACGTTCGCACCCTTTCGGTCCCGAAGCCTTCGCACCCTTTCGGTCCCTAAGCGTTCTCACCCTTTCAGTCCTGAAACGTTTGTACCCTTTCGGTCCCAAAACGTTCACACCCTTTCGGTCCCAAATCCTTCGCACCCTTACGGTCCCAAACCATTCGCACCCTTTCGGTCTCGACACGTTCGCACCCTTTCGGTCCTAACACGTTTGCACCCTTTAGGTCCCGACACGTTCGCACTCTTTCGGTATGTTTGTACCCTTTGGGTCATGACCCGTTCGCATCCCTTGGATCACGCAGATTCGCACCCCTTGGGTCACGACCCGTTCGTACCTCGTTCGTACCTCTTGGATCACGACACGTTCGTACCTCTTGGATCACAGTGCGTTTGCATCCCTTTTAACACCACATGCTTGCATCCTTTCGGACACAACATGTTTTCAACTCTTTGGTGATGAATCGTTTGCACCACTAGGGTGACGAAACATTTGCATCCCTTGGATGATGCCATCTTCGATCATCATTAGCAATATTATTTAAAATGAAACTAATATACCTTTGAGAATATAGCAATGATGTATTATTCTTCATTCTTTCATCTTCTTGCTCCATCTCGAAAGTATACTCTCTCAAGCATTTACAACTTTCCAAACTTTGATTTTATCCTCCTCACAAATACACCAGTCATAATTCACAAGATAATACTCTTTAAGATTGTTGGCTAATTGGTTTGTAACCCAGAAAGTTGTGAATTATATACTTGGATAATGATTGAATCGCCATGCTTTCCTTATAGAGTATTTCGACCATATTCCAAGTCTTTGGGTTACACGAAATCCCTTTGTAGGATAAGACAATCAAAGTCACATTCTTGTTCTAGGCTAAGATATAAGAATAACAAATAGAACTTTAATGCTTATATGTGTTCTTCAAAAATCTTTGATGATCTTCGAACAATGAATTTCCCTCTCTTTCTATCTACTAACTAGTTTCAATTTTCTTGTAATTTAAGTTATGATTTGCCAATGCCAACAACTTCTTATATGGAGTATGAAGGGTTGCAATGGTTAGCACCAATAGTTGTAATGGTTGGCTAAGCATTATAACTATTAACACCAACAGTTGCAATTGTTAGCAAAAAGTCTTAATCATCAACGGTTGCAATGGTTTATCACCAAAGGTTGCAACGGTTTATCAAGAGATGCAATGGTTAGTAAAGAGTTACAATGGTTAATCATCAAGGGTTACAATCATTAATATGGTTATTACTAAAGATTACAAACATCAATAATTGCAAGATTTCATATATAATTGTAATTATTTATACAAACAATTGTAATGATTAACATTATACATTGCACATATACACTTAAATATCTAACAAGTTATACACTGGTTCAATTATCTGGAATTCAGAAACATTAAAAAGTGATATTGCTTTTTTGACGTTCGCTATTGAAAACAAAAGGTATATTCATTTAACTTTATAAAACTAAATATTTGTATATATATATATATACAATATCATTTACTTCCTAACATTGTTTGTTATATATTTGAATATGTATTTGAATGTCAAGCTATAGGTGACAATGCGTTTAATTTGAGTAAGAACGATTATGTTCTCGTCAATCTGGAAAAAAATGAAATATGTATATATGATGGTGGCATATTATTTAATTCCCAGAAGGTGTTCTTTATTCTATTCCCGGACAGTAAAATAAAACATCATTTCCCCTAATAATATGCGTAATTAGATTTATCTTCATATTCACTTATTTCATAACTTAGGATCAACGTATGTTATATATTTTCTAACTAGATAACAACATATACTAGGTGACCGGTCCGCACCCTGTACGGGCATAAATAAATTCGAATTATGGATTAAGTAGTACAAAGTTGTAGCAATAATGAATTTTATATCATAAGACCACCGTTTTTGGGAGAAAGCATCAGGCACAGGAAAATGTTGGTACTCGATATTTTACACGGACGAGATGGAACAAAGTAACTTCAGTATCAAGAGGTAGTCGTTCCGGTATGAATAATTGCAACGTCCCAAAATAATTTGTGTGTTTAAGAAGATATTTTATTTCCCAAATCTGGAATTAATAGTGTATAGTTTTAGAAGTAACATATTTTATATTATCACTAATTAGAATTGTATTGTATATGTGTTGTAAGTCTTTATTTTAAGTAAAAATATTATTATGTTTTATTTTTTTGAAAAGTTTTATGAAGACATATTAAAAAAAAATATAATAAAATGGAAAGTAGTATCCATAAATTATATTAAGTATGAAATACTTGATCAAGTATGAAGTACTTGTCTCGATAATGAAAACAACTTCCATTAGAAACCTGCAAAAAATGTATTTAATTTTGTAAGCAAGTGGACGTGTTACATAATTTGAAAGATTTATTCTTTTCTATTCTTTATTGAACAGAAAAAAATATTAAAGTGACATACCATGATCGGAATAGTCGAAAAACTGATTGGCAATAAAATACTATCGATCTTCATACTCATCGCTACTCATCTGGCAAATTCCAATAAATAAATAATTGTAACAATTTATATATTTTAAAAAAATTATTGGAAAAAAAGTAGATAACAATTACGTACCATGCCTACGAAATATTCTAGAAAACTTGTTTGTAGACAACATTCAATGTTTTTTGTCTCTGGCTTCCTTTCTTTACCAGTTATTAGGATTTTTAATCCAGATCTCGACTTAACTCTTGAAAGTGCAACGTAGAGCTGACCATGAGAGAACACTGGCCTAGGAAGAAACAACACTTTCTAGTGTTTGACCTTGAGTTTGTTGATAGTCATCGCAAAAGCCAATGTAACCACAAACTGTCTTTGACGGATTCTGAAGGGAAACTTTGTGTCAGGTGGTGTTACAAACATTCTAGGAATCCAAACCTTGTCTCCAGCAATATTGTTTCCGGTTATAATTCTACCTTCTATCACATGGGGAAGTACATGAGTAACAATTAGCCTAGTACCATTGCATAATCCATCTGCAACATCCATGTTACGGAGACATATAATAGGAGCACCAACCTTCAGCTTCAAATTATGTCTAGGTAGTCCAGCCACTTTAACACTGTTCAAAACCTCTGCAGAATATACAACATTTTCTTCTACGTCAACATCGGATGGGATAATACTGTCAGAACTAAGGTAAACCTTTTATTCACCTGAAAGCATATGTAAATCATTTTATTTAGTGACATGTAAAAATTTACTGGAACATAAGAGTAAACACAAAAACATGTTACCCGGCAACTGCGAAAGCATGTAATCATTTATTTTATCTACTTCATCATTTGTGGGAGAGAGAATGGCTCGGTGTCTATACAAATCTTTATCTCTTGAAGTTTGAAAAGCTTGTCCATAAACCTCTTTTGTCATAGTCTCAATGGGGATCTTCTTCACTGTTTTTTATCAGCAAATTAGAAAGGATGTCAATCTCAACTTGACCGTCGTTAGGCAAATTTATTTTTCCATCTCCAACATCCAAAATCAATTGTGATAAAGATTGAAGCTCTTTTGCTGCATCATCAGTAAGACCAGCGAGCAATCTCATATTTTTTGTTAGCTTCAAAACTTTGCAGTGCTCCCAAGATATGACGAATTCAGAGCCGCCAAAACAGTCTCTGCTCTACCACCTCCAGGTATAACCGGTAAAATCCATCTGAAGTCTCCACCGAAAACAACAACTTTACCCCCAAAAGGTTTGTCTTCAGAAGATCTTATACTATCACGCATAGAACGATCCAACGTCTCGAAACAGTGTCTGCTCATTATAGGCGCTTCATCCCATACAATTAACTTTGCCGCTTTAACCAATTCTTCACGATCCAATCCTGGCTCCATCTTCTTGCAAGTACTGAACTCGTCTGCATCTATCGGAATATCAAATCTGGAATGTGCAGTTCTACCTCCTTCCAACAACAATGCAATAATTCCACTGGATGCGTTATTTAGAACAATCATACGTCTAGATCGGATCGCCGATGAGAGTGCTCTGTATACGAAGGTTTTTCATGTGCCTCCATAACCATAAAGAAAGAACATTCCACCTCTATCATTTGAAATTGCATCCAGAATCTGGTTGTATACCCCTCTTTACTCATCTGTATCATCACCATAAGTCTTTCATTTTCCTTTAGCTGATCTTCCACAACATATTTAAGCTCATCATCTATAAGGCGATTGTTGTTGTAAGAGCCAAAATCTTCTGGCTTTGGCATGAGGGGCCATTTCTTGAGGCTACGACCATTGCTGAGCAAATGATTTTCGATCTCAGTAAGAGCAATGTTTTTGATCTGCTCTATGGTCAAGTTCATATATGCAAGTTTGATAAATTTATTAAATAACAGAGACAGTTTTTAAAATAAAAAAAAAGTTTAATAAGACAAAACGTTCACTAGGTCGTCCAGTTTCTCGCAGTTTCTTGTCATCTATAAGGCGATTGCCGTTGTAAGAGCCAAAATCTTCTAGCTTTGGCATGAGGGGCCATTTCTTGAGGCTACGACCATTGCTGAGCAAATGATTTTCGATCTTAGTAAGAGCAATGTTTTTGATCTGCTCTATGGTCAAGTTTATATCTGCAAATTTGATAAATTTGTTAAATAACACAGATAGTTTTTAAAATAAAAAAGTTTAATAAGACAAAACGCTCACCATGTCGTCCAGTTTCTCGCCGTTTCTTGTAAAGAATATCGTCGGTAAGATACTCCCAAGTAGCTTCCCACACGACATGAGGCTGAGATAAAGTTTTGGATACCAACATTCTCGCAAAAAGCTTCCTGGCATACGTGGCAGAACTATTATCAGTGCAATCTAGCTTCTATAAATTCCTTGTCATCGTCCATCAATCTCAACGCATAGCAAGCATCTTCGTATGTATCATATAAAACACCATCAATTGTTTTTATATCCTCGTATGATGTCGGCCTTCTTACATAATTTAGCAATACTCTTAAGAAATATAGCTCATCAAGTGATGGATGAATATGCGCAATCCTCCCTATCGCAAAGCCTCGTTTACGTGGTACTCATTCTCTCGTACTTGATTTCCAAACAAATTTTGTTGGAAATTCGACATATGTCAACTCTCTTGCCTCTGGGTATTTTTTTTTTTTTGCTATAAACCAGGCCAAAAACATGATTGATTAATATTTTTTTGTTGAGAATATTTTCAATAGGTTCATCTTCATCAAAAAACACCAGCTCCTGATCCGGAAGATGAAATCCAAGTTTCTCCACCGAAGTAGTACAAAAAATGTGTAGCAAAAGCAAGAATCCACCACGACGACTCGCATGCAGTAATATATCTAATTAAGAAATACGAAAACATATATTAGAAAAGATGATCGTATACCTTAAAATGTGAAAGACAATAAAACTATATTTTTTCATAATGTATTTATTTTATTGTATAAAATGAGTTATATAAATTTCATTTATATTATATAGTTGGTAAAGCGTATACATATCTATTTTTACTAATATTAATAGATTATTGATGTATTTTCGTTTGATGCACACATAGCGTAGCATACAAATTTTGTTTTATATCTATTATTAATACAAATAAAATAAAAATAAATATGATATATACGATAAAGAATTTAATAATTTGTAGACACTAAAATGAATTGCTTTAAATATAATAATATATGTGTAATGGTTACTCTGTAATAATACATGCAGTAATTGCTTTAAATTTAATCCATATTATCAGAGGTGCAATGCAATGTATTGAAAATATGAAAATAATGATTACTCTGCAATGTATCATTATGTTATACAACTCTAGTTTGATAGTAAGCTTTGTCTTTTCTTCAAAATATGGATTAAATTTCCACTCCAATGATTACTCTATTGAAAAATTCAAAAAATGTATTACTCTATTTATAAAATAAATAATTTTTTATTCTATTACAAAATGAAAAATATAGTAAGATTTGAATATTTGTTTGCTTTAAGTCTGTTTTAAAATAAAAAGAATAATAGGATTGAAGAATTTTTACTTCAAATTCTGTTATATAATAAAAAATGTAAAAGGTAGGATATGCTCTACATAATAAATTATTCTTTTTTGTTTTTAAAATGAAAATAAATACGATCAATTTTTAATTATTGCAACTCAAATTACATTCCCAGTGTATATTACATGTTTCACAAAATCACTGAATAAGTACCAAAAAAATATACAAAAGATGAAAAAGAAAAAAGATCGAGTCAATAAACAAGCTCGAGTCATGATCATCATCATCATTTCCTACGAGAGGTGCGTAATGATCTTTAAGAAGGCAAACACTCAGAGAGATCAAGAAGCAACCTCTCAATGTCTTCACAACTTTAACGAATATGTTTCTCACCTATACGAGCTGCGTTTCTTCCAAGAAACCCTCTGTAAGACTGAACAACTTTGACAGATGTCAAGATGTGAAGATCTTCCCGTAGCTCTGGATCAGGGACCGACCAACAGGTTTGAGCCTTGTACACATCATCGAACGCGAGACAGAAGAGTCTGCATCTTTGTCTTAAAGTAGCTACAGAGTCTTTCTTGTCTTTAAGCAAAGAGAGAACAGAGCTCCACGTGGTTCTCTCGTAGTCTGACACATTGTGTTGGTAACTCGCGATGTGTTTCCTGATCCATTCGTCTCCGAAGAAGTGTCTCAGCTCTGATGTCTTTATCTTCTGGACCATGTAATGACAGTTGTTCATCAAGAAAATATACTTGAGTGGTTCGTCTGCGTAGAGCTGAGCTTTGCGGTCGAGGGTGGATTCTAGAGTTGTGACGATTGACCTGAGATGTCTTGCCATGGGAGAGAACCTGGAAAGAAAGATAGGTTAAGTTTTTTTCTAAGTGCATCTACATTCTACAGTACTTAATGGGGGAAGTCACAGTGGTGTTAAACTTACATCAGAGTTGTAAAACTTCATTTCTCGTTTATAGGTCATTGCACCGTCTAGTTTCTCAATAGGGTTGATAGGGTTCTTAAAATCAACAGCAGGTCCTTCGGTAGAACACAAGACAAAGCCAATCACACCGCTACAAGAAAGGATGTTTGCTCACTCCATGACTTGTTTCCAGTGAGAGACCAGGAAATGTGATTAGAAGAGAAGTAAAGTTAAATTACCTTGGATATGTTGGGACGCTGCTCCACGCATACTGAACGTTTTTGAATGTTTGGCGGCAAATTGAGATCATGTCTTTAATGAGATGAGTATGGAGCCACATACTTTCCGCCATGTTGCAAAGAACTCCTCCAGGCTTCAACGCTCTAGCTAGAGTTTCAAAGAAAGGCTTCTCAACAAGCGCCAGAGCAGGACCTAAGGTTATTATATAGAGCGAAAGAGCGTGAGAGTTTTGTATCAGTAACATGTTCCAATTCAGAATGCTTATCAACTACTACTCAGATATCCCAAGTGAAACATACCAACAGGATCTGAAGAATCAACGATAATGGCATCATACTTCCCTGCAGGGGCTTTACGAAGGAACTCAACAGCTGCCAGAAGAAAGTGATATCAATTATTAACATAAGGAAAATTTCAGATAGTTTTGGAAAATGGGAATTAGTTGAATAATGCTAGATTACCATCACCAATGTGAAGTTGAACAAGAGGATCTTCAAATCCAACAGCTAACTCGGGGAAGAACTTCTTAGACACCTACAAGACCAAAACAGTCACATCTTTTGAGATATACCATAACCTTTAAATTTCCCATACTTATGATATGATCACAAGAAGAGCATATACTTACATCTATAACCATCTTGTCTATCTCACAAATGTCAATAACCTCAACAGAGCTATGGCGAGATATCTCCCTGAGAACACCACCATCACCCAGAACCTGCAAAATTATTATTACACCCAAAATCTAACATTAAAGAAGTAACAAACTCGTATATGCTTGACAAGCCATCTCATGTGATCTAACAATAACAGTGTCTCATCAGAGCACCAAAAGAGGGAGTAATCATCACAAGCTGTACATAGTTTTACTTCGATCACTTGAACGAGGTGTAAACTTTCAAGGCGAGAGAAATTACATTTTTAGGTGAAGGTGTGGAACATAGAGGCAGCTGGTCTATCATCTCCTGATATGCAAATTCATCTTTTTCAGTCAGCTGTACAATACCGTCTAGAACAAGCACTTTCCCGTAGGCGTAAAGAGAAGAATGTGTGGGTGTAAAGACATCGAGATTCACCTATATATATATACAAAGTGAAACTAATTTTTACATGTATTAACTAATTATAAGGAAACTAAATATTATATGTATTAACTAATATTTTTGCGCAAGTAATTTATTTGTTATAAAGAAACTAATTATTACATGTATTAACTAATCATAAGGAAACTAATTATTACATGTATTAACTTATAATATTCTTGCGAAAATAATTTATTTGTTATAAGGAAACTAATTATTACATGTATTAATTAATCATAAGAAAACTAATTATTACATGTATTAACTAATATTTTTGCGCAAATAATTTATTTGTTATAAGGAAACTAATTATTACATGTATTAACTAATATTTTTGCCTTCAATCTTTATTAACTAATTATGTAAGTCATTTGGAAAGTGATGTTAATTAATCATTAAATTATGTTTTCCCTTGTAATTAATGAGATCGATGAATTAAATGGTGGGATTGATTTTAGTAGTACTTTCCTATAATAGTAGGATCGATGAATTAAAAAAATGATAAAGAAATTCCAAAAAATCGACCAATCAAATATTTCAAATTCTTCTGAGAAGCTCTGTATGAGTGACATGTGGCAACGTGACTTCTCTTTTAATATATAGAGGGATATATATTAATTCATACTATTAGTTATTTGACATTAAATTTAGAATTGATAATGCAAATCTGTCGGATGATTATCCGTCAGACTATAGTGATGTTGGTGGTCGAAATTAAATTAGATTATTGTTATTTTATTCGATTATCTAAATATGATAAAACAATTATATCATGCTTTTCATTTTAAATTAATGTGTAATATAATAATCATTATGTTTGGTAAAACATTAAATATGATTGTATTTATATTCTATATAATTATGCATGATATTAGTTACATACATATATAATACATTATTTGCTTTACAAATATAATATATAATATCACTTTTTATAGATGGTAGAAATGTAATCTTAACATATAAAAATTATACTAACGTGAGAATGTCCCTCAAGCGATACGACATAATCAAGTTGGGTTCATAGAGGGGTGGTTATCGTGAGAATGTCTTATTGGCTTCAGAGTTGGTCGTTAACTTCCACAAGAGAGGCCCTACTACTCGTCGTTGCCTCATGATAGATCTTACAAAGACATATGATAACCTCAGCTGGCAGTTTGTCCTCAATGTCCTATCTGCTGTGGATGTCCCTCATGTGTTTATTGAATGGATTTGTGAGTGCATCACCACAACATCCTAAAGTATTGCTCTTAGTGGTTAACTTGTGGGCAGCTTATCGGGAAAGAAGGGTTTAATACAAGGGGACTCCATCTTGTCCTCCTATTTGTCCTAGCTATGGACATTCTATCTAAATTCCTAGACAAAGGGGCTCTTGATAGAAGGTTTCAGGTTCATCCTTCGTGTCAGGCACCACTCATATCTCATTTGAGTTCTGCAGCTGATGTCTTGCTTTTCTTTGGCGGTTCAGAGTCTTCTTTAAAGGGGTTACTGGAAATTTTGGATGAGTTTAGAGAACGCTCGGGTCTTGACCTAAATCATAGGCAAAAAGAAGTATTCTCCGACAGTGGTTACTCAGTAACTAATAATGAAATCGCATCAGCTCTTGGTCTCAAGAGAGGTTCCTTCCCGGTGAGTTACCTTGGAGTCCCGTTGACAATGAAGAAGCTAAGGAAACACGATTATCATTCTTTGCTTAACAAGCTTAATGCTTGGTTGTCATCTTGGACAGTTCGTTATTTTTCCTTTGCAGGCAGGTTACAGCTTCTCCAATCGTTTATATACTCTACTATTTGTTAATGTCGAGTTATGCAATGTAGAACACACAGTAGTACAGGGTTAATCAATTTCAAGAAATACGACTATATTTATTCTTTTAAAAGCTCATACACGTTCTTCTTAAAAACAATAAATCAAACAAGCTCAAGACTAACCTCGACTTGTTTGCTAGTCTTACTCGTTCAGAGAACTATGACAGACTCTGAACCACCTAAGCCCTTATCCCCTAGATGCTTTGCTTCTCCTTCTTCGGACTTACAAAACTCTCTATTGCTAAAAGCTCTCTCTGTGTGTTCACCGGCAACACAGTGCCACGACTCCCTTTTATATATCTTTAGAGAAGCCCTAGATCTAATCTATCTACCCAATGGAAACTTTCCATTTCTTTTACTTCAGCGAATAAGCCAATTTTCCTTTCCTATTTAGATCGATTGCTTCTTCTCCAAGTCTTCCTTTAATATGCATCTTCCTTAAATCTTCCTTTAATGCATCGGTCTTGACACGTGCTTCTCACGATCCGTCTCTCTGATGTAGTAGTACATGTCGCACTTCATGATTTACTTCTGCTCTGCTACATCATCGTCTTCACCATACATCTTCAATCTTCCCCTTTTTAATTCGTCGTCTCACAAGTACCTGAGATAGAAGACAAGAGCAACCACAACAACACCAGTATATATGCCTAAGAGTTATTTCAACCACATCAAGACAATTAAGAACATATTTATATTATCCTAAAAAATGGGTTCAAGCAATTCAATACATATTATAAAAAGATAGCATATACAAATGCTCCCCCATAAACTTAGTCAGTCTAAAAACACGGATAGCAAAGAAGTGCAACAAGTGGTGCAATTTGAAATAACATCAGCATAAAACTAGAGCAGACACGACAAAGATCCCCCACAATCTTGGTCTTCTGCATCTCAGTCCTCTTCTTCTCCCTCTGCTTGTGAGCACACGGATTAAAAACAACAGGAAACACTAATACTTGATAAAGAGAGACCGGTACTAACCTGCTACAGCACTCTGAAGATCATGAAGGATCTCTGCTAAAGCCTGAAGAGCTCGAGTTGTGTCCTGTAGTGCCACTTGCAGATCAACCCTGGTGAGTGGTCCCTAAGGAATGGAAACTGATCCAAGCTCATAAACAGATACTCGGCGTGGTCCATTTCTGGAGCTAGGTGTAGCAGTCCGTGGAGCAAGAGTTAGAGCAGGAGATGGCTGACGTGTTGTCATAGCAGAGCTTCTCTTCGATTCAGCTTTGGCTGATGTTTTTCCTTTAGCTACTCGCTGCTCATAGATCTCACCCACTCGTTTATCCTTCTTGTATGCGATATGACATTCAAGCTTGTCGCTGGTGTAAGATGGAACTGCATGCTGCGCTTGGAGAAGTCCATGATCAAACGAGGGAATATCAACCAACGTGCATCATTGCGCTGAATAACTCCAAGGTTGATGATTTGTTTGAACATCATCTTACCCAAATCAACACGAACTCCATGAGCCATCTTGTAGATCATCCTTGCCCTCTCAAGAGATACGTGAGTCTTGTGAGTAGAGGGGATCCAGTTGTAAGCAGCTATAATCATCAGGGCTCCATAGCACGGTGTGAGATCTGTTGTGGTAAGACCATCCCATTCTTTCCTTGTGTCTCTAGTGATGAACGATGCCAAGTCAGTTACTGAAGCTTCGTCCAAAGTCGTCTCTGCCTCCTCTTCTTCATCTGTGAGTGGCTCCCAGTCTAAGGCACTGTTGATGATGGCAGGTGAGAACTTGTACGCATGCCCTCTTACTGAGACAGTCACTTCTTCAGCATCTGCTTCGTTTTTTATACTTGGCAATCCAACATAAAACTCAGCTACGACTTGCTCAACATAAACACCAAGAGAAGAGACAGTTGATTCCATTGAACCCTTCTTAATGACCGCTAAGTACCCCCACTGATCAACTTCCTTCATATCTATCGTTCGTTCAACAATTACTTTACGCTTTAAGAACTAATCATACCTTTTCTTGAGAGGACTTGGCATTGCTTCAGCGCTCTGGTCACCGGACTTCTTTGATCTCACCCGAGCTGAAACTCATGCTTCCTTAGCCAAATATGGAGACTTGTCTGCATCTTCTGGTGTAAGGAACATAGATTGGGTTGGTGTACTAGTTTACCATGTCTTTATCTGTTTCCCAGAACGCAACCCTAGCCGCTTCAGCACCCTTTTCTTTCTTCCTTCCTTCACTGAGACTTCCTCTGAATCAGATCCCAATGTCACAACATCATCTTTGGGTTCGTCATCCACCTTTTTGGCTGCTTCAGACTCTACTTCACTCAGACTTTCTCCGTGTCTACAAACACCAGAGGCAGAGCAGACTCATCCTTATCTTCCGGCGATTCATCTCTGATCGAAGCATCTGGCACGGCAGCACTTGAAGATTTGTTTTACGGGTTCGGATCTGCTACAGGTTCTTTGGCAGATGAATCTATTTCAAGACCAGGAGTCCTTTCATCACTCTCCTCCGATTGACCTTTCTCATTCGCAGTGTTGAAAGACTCGAGCTCCTCGGTGACTTCAGGAAGAGCTGTAGACACCGGCAGATCGTTTCTTAGCAGAGGCGATGCAGGTTCGCCATCAGAGAGTGACCTTCGACTTGCTTCAGCCTCTGCATGCTTCTCTACCTTGGATGATTCGCTTTGATGAGCTGAGTTCTTGGCTTTTGCCATTGTAGAGGTTGGTTTCTTTGCTTGATTTGCGAGAGAGATGAAGAGAGGCTGAGAGATTGAGCTTCTTAAACACGATGGAGATTTTTTAGGGTTTATGACCCACTACTTCCCTTAACTGAATAAAATTGAACCGACTTTTCTGATATTGCACATCTAGTCCCTGACTTTTTATCCTCTCCTTTGTATACCTACAACATTTAATTTCTCTCATCCAAACACACAAGCATTAGGCACATTCGTGAATTAATGTTGTATCATCAGACTTTCCAGATAGTAATAAAACACGAGTCACAACTCACAATTGTCTGATTCAAGATTAATATAAAGCATTAGATCAGTTTATTTACCATTTATGTGATGTGCTTCATGAGTTGCTCAATGCTTGATTCAGGTTGCACATATAATTCTTTCTAGATCTTATACCCTGGTGCACCCGATTGTCTTTTTATGGCTAGCTTTCACATTGTTATGCCTTCATCAATACTACTGGTTTTCATTATTTATTCTCGCGCTGTGAAACCCCTGTTGTTTCCCATCATGAATCTATCAACTTTTTCTTTTCCTTTTTTTTTATTGAGCATCTTTCTGAAACATTGCTGGCTTTTTTTATTGAGAAGGGGGAGCCACAGATTGACGTGAAACTTGTACCATCACAGTATTGACGGCATACCAAGCAGCTCTTTTTCACAGCGTTCTCGGGGTTCCAAAACTAATTTGAATCATATGTACATCCCGAATCAGCACCTGCACTACTCTCTCACAACTTGACTCAACAATCAAGGTTACACACACCAATTGCATTTCTTAGTGTGACAACGAGATTAAATTGAAGAGATTTAGTGAATATATCAGCCAACTGCAAATCAGTAACTACATATTCGATTACTACCTGATTGTCTTCAACTAATTCTCTGATGAAGTGGTCTCTGATGTCAATGTGATTCGTCCTTGAATGTTGGAACCGGATTCTTTGAGATATTAATTGCACATTTGTTGTCACAATACACAAGAAAGGGACATGAGTGCATTCCATAATCAGCTGACATCTGCTTCATCGAGATAAGTTGTGAGCAGCAGCTACCCATTGCAATGTATTTTGCTTCTGCCGTAGAGAGTGATACAGAGTTTTGCTTCTTGCTCAGCCACGTGATAAGATTGTTGCCAAGAAAGAAACATCCTCCACTGGTACTTTTCCTGTCATCAGCACATCCTGCCCAATCCGCATCACAATACCCCACCAAGTTCTTGTTGGAATTCTTTGAGTAATACACACCCAAGCTCTCTGTTCCTTTGACATACTTGATGCTTCGCTTTACTGCATTCAAGTGAGATACCTTAGGCTTGGCTTGATATTTTGCACACACACCAACACTGAATGATAAATCTGGTCGACTAGCAGTCAAGTATAACAGACCACAAATCATCCCTTGATAGAGCTTAGCATTAACATCTTCTCCAGCTTCATCTCGTGCAAGTTTCAGTGATGTACTCATAGGTGTCTTTGAAACTTTGGAGTTCTCCAGACCAAACTGTTTTACCAAACTGTTAGCATACGCACTCTGAGAGATGAAAACACCTTTCTCTGACTGAGATACTTGAAGTCCAAGAAAATACTTCAATTCGCCACACATACTCATTTCAAACTCTTGAGTCAATATCATGAACAAACTCATCAACCAGCTTCTGTGACGTCCCTCTAAAGATAATATCATCCACATAGATTTGGACAATAATTATATCATTCTCCACTTCTTTGAAGAATAACGTCTTGTCTATACTCCCTCTGATGTACTCAACTTCCAACAAAAATCATGTGAGCCTTTCATACCATGCCCGAGGTGCTTGCTTCAACCCATACAAAGCTTTCTTCAGCCGGTAGACATAGTCTTGATGCACTGGATCTTCAAATCCCTTCGGTTTCTCAACATAAACTTCCTCTTGAAGTACTCCATTAAGAAACGCATTTTTCACATCCATTTGATACACTTTGAAGTTTAGTATGCACGCCATCCCCAGAAACAACTGAATGGATTCCAATCTTGCAACCGGAGCAAATGTCTCTTCAAAGTCTACTCCTTCAATCTGTGAGTATCCCTGAGCCACAAGTCTTGCCTTGTTGCGAACCACTTCTCCATGCTCATCAGTCTTGTTCTTGAAGATCCATTTTGTTCCAACCACGTTTACTCCTTCAGGTCGAGCAACAAGTTCCCACACATCATTCCTAGTGAACTGCTCAAGTTCCTCCTCCATTGAGACAATCCAATATTCATCACGAAGTGCTTCAGTGTGTGTCTTTGGTTTAATTGATGAGACAAAACATGCGAACTGCACCATTTCTCTGAAATTGATGACTTTGCCACAAGTCTTCAATCACGTCTGACTTCGAGTGATTACGATGAACTTGCTGAGTCACCGGTTGAGGTAATGAATCTGCCATTGGACCTTCCTCAATCGTTTCTTTAGTAGCTCATGTTGAGTCATCTTCATCCTCTTCATCTGACTCCAAATCTCCTCCTACAACCACTGACAGATCGTCAAACACAACATTAACTGATTCCACAATCGTTTCTGACCGCTTGTTGTAGACCCGGTAAGCTGAACTAGACTGTGCATAACCAAGAAAGAATCTCTCGTCACTTCTTGAGTCAAATTTCCCGAGGTAGTCATTGTCATTCAATATGTAGCACCTGCATCCAAAAACATGAAAGTAACCAAGGTTAGGAGTTTTGCATGTCCACATTTCATAAGGAGTCTTCGTTGTCCCTTTTCTGACATACACACGGTTGATTGTGTAACAAGCCGTGTTGAGTGCCTCAGCCCATAATGTTTTGGCTATCTTGTTACCATGAAGCATTGCCCTTCCCATCTCCTGTAGAGTCCTATTCTTCCTTTCCACCACTCCATTTTGTTGAGGTGTCCTTGGTGCCGCAAACTGGTGAGCTATTCCTTTTGATTCAAGGAAGGTAGTCATGACTTCATTCTCAAACTCACCACCATGATCACTGCGTATCTTCTTGATCCCTCCTTTTTCATTTATGAGTTGGAGAGCCCAAATTCTGAAACTCTCAGGAGCTTCTGACTTTTCCTGAGAAACCTCACCCACGTGAATCTGGTGTAGTCATCTACAAGCACAAACACATATCTCTTTCCTCCGATACTTTCTGTTTGCATAGGACCCATGAGATCCATGTGAACTAGATCCAAAGGTGCCTTTGCTTGAACATCCGGTACCTTCCTGTGTTGTATTTTGACTTGCTTTCCCTCATTGCATGCACCACACACCATCTCGTCATCGATCTTGAGTTTGGGTACTCCTCGAACCATGTCGTTGCGGACTAGATTCGTCATATTCCTGAAGTTCAAATGCCCCAATCGTCGATGCCACAGATCAACATTTCCCTGAGCTGATAGACATTTAACTTTCTTCTCGCACATGTAGCAGTTGTTGTCGGATCTGACACCTTGTAGTACTGTCACCCCATAATGGTTCATAGCATGACAATCAATTTCTGAGAAACTCACCATCATCACACAGCTGACTTACGCTTATCAGGTTAGCTTTCAATCCTTTGACAAAGTAGATGTTGACCAATCTAGGTACTTCTGAACTACATGTTGTGCCTTTGCCTTGAATGACTCCACAGCCTCCAACTCCAAAGGTTACTTTTCCTCCGTTTACTTTAGACACTTTGTCTAGATACTCAATGTTTCCTGTCATGTGTCTAGAACAACCACTGTCGAAGTACCACGGTTCATCAGATTATGAATCACTTGAAACTCGGGCCATGTTACATCGAAAGGTACGTCTTGTTTCATTCACTGCCTTAGGATACAAGTCAGTTTTCTTCATCCATCCTCGAGACGTCTTACCAATTCTCCAAAACTTGTGTTGTCTCCAAACTTGCTTGACCCGTTCCAGATACTTGTAGCAATACTTCTTGTAGTGACCAACCTTCTTACAGAAGAAACATCCGCTGACTTGAGCTGGGGTACTTTGTGTCTTGACTTCTTCAACATGTGCAAATCCGCCAGACACAAAACGTGTTGTACCCGTTGAGCTACTGTGCCTTCCAGTGTAGCCAAGTCCTATGGTAGAGTTTTCAGTTCTGCCACTGCTCAGAATCTTGTCAAGTTGTTTAGTTCCCGTGAACATCTTGATCTTTCGATATTGTTGATCCAATTCAGCTTTGAAGATCAACCGCTTTCTTCCTCTCATCAAGTACTTCTTCTCTAAGTTCATCAGCTTGTTTCGCCAGAATCAACTTCTCTTTGATCAAATTCACACTCTCCTTGGCTAACTCTGCCTCCCTGTTGAGGTCATCCCTTAGAACTCGTACTTCAGCTTCTAGTCTCGCCTTCTCTTTGATTAGCACACGATTCTTCGTGCCCAACTTCACTAGAGTTTCTTGAACTTCCTTGTAGCTTTCATCGAGCTCATTCTCTTGTTCAGCGTCACTCTCAGATCCTGAGTCACACTCTACTATTCCCAGAAATTCCACGAAGTTGTTCACTTCTTCTTCACTTTCGCTGTCCGAGTCGCTGTCATTGATTCCTATCATTGACTTTTCTGGTTTTCTCCTTCCATCAGACTCACACTCAGATTGAGTGTGTCCATATCCTTTGCAGTTATGACACTGGAGATCTCTTCTCTTCACTGTAGGACACTCAGTTCGAAAGTGACCATACCCCTTGCATTCGTAGCACTTAGCGTCATTCTTCCTGTAGTTCTTATCTGGTTCAGATGTCTTCCTTCCTGAACCAAACTTCTTCTGTCCATTCTCCACCTTTCGTAGAGCTCGATCAAACCTTCTGACCAGGAGGCCCACTGGATCATTTTCCTCTATTTGATCCTTCTCAACTGATGCAAGAGCAATTCCTTTCTCCTTCTTCCCACCGGACACTTCCATCTCATGCGCTTGTAGCATCCCAACTACTTCATCAAATGTCATCTCATCGGTGTTACATGAGACACTCATAGTTGCCTTGTATGCCATGAATTTTGACGGCAGGCACCTCAGAAATTTCTTCACGAGTTTTTTCTCTTTGTATTTCTTCCCAAGTGTGAGTGCTTCTTGCGCCAGCGAGTTGATCTTTGAGCTGAAGTCTCCAACAGATTCATTCTTTTCCATCTTTAGCTCTTCAAACCTAGTTGCAAGCATATCCTTCCTAGAACTTTGGACTTTCAGAGTTCCTTCAAAGTGCCTCTGCAGAATATCCCATGCATCCTTTGTTGCCTCACACCCTTGAATCAGTTCAAACTGCTTCCTTGCCACGCTGCAGTGTATGACAGTTAGTGCACGAGCATTGAACTTTTGCCATCTTGTTCTCATCGCCAGTCCATAATTCTTCCAGCTTTGGAACATCTTTCCCATCATCGCCTCTTGCAACAGGTGACTTCCAACCAGATTCCACAGCCTTCCACGCCAGTGGGTCAATACCTTGATTGTAGCCTTCATACGCGCCTTCCAAAAACAATAGTTTCCTACTTCAAGGATCACCTTGAAATTCGTCACCAACTCGGGATAACTATCCATTTTACTCCGCAGGATCCTACCTGATTAAGACAAACAAAGTATAGATACCTGCTCTGATACCAATTGTTAACGTAAGATAAGCGAGCTGTGCGATGTAGAACACACAATAGTACATGGTTAATCAATTCCAAGAAATACGACTATATTTATTCTTTTAAAAGCTCATACACATTTTTCTTAAAAGCAATAAATCAGCTCAAGACAACCTCTGACTTGTTTGCTAGTCTTACTCGTTCAGAGACCTATGACAGACTCTGAACCACCTAAGCCTTTAACCCTAGATGTTTTGGCTTCTCCTTCTTCGGACTTACAAAACTCTCTATTGTTAAAAGTCTCTCTGTGTGTTCACCGGCAACATAGTGGCACGACTCCCTTTTATATATCTTTAGAGAAGCCCTAGATCTAATCTATCTACCCATGAAAACTTTCCATTTCTTTTACTTCAGCGAATAAACCAATCTTCCTTTCCTCTTTAGATCGATTGCTTCTTCTCCAAGTCTTCCTTTAATATGCCTCTTCCTTAAATCTTCCTTTACTGCATCGGTCTTGACACGTGCTTCTCACGATCCGTCTCTCTGAAGT